>JAASAO010001134.1:0-54826 GCA_017311375.1 Mytilus coruscus | reverse complement strand
AACGGGTCCAAAATTAACTTAAATTGGTGTACCCCAACCTCATTTTGACAGTTTGACAATTTCAGTTTTTTAACAGTAACTTCAGATTTTCGAACATAAACCACTCTGGGGATTGTTTTACACGATGCGCCAATGTCTCCTCTACAACAACTATATAGTCGTTGCCCGTCACAAAAATGTCTTCTCTATAACACCTATAAAGTCGTTGCCCGTCACAATCTCTATAAATGGGTACAAAATTAACTTAAATTGGCCTACCCCCTAATTTCATTTTGCCAATTTCACAATTTCCGTTTTTTAACCGTAACTTGAGATTCTCGAACATAAACCACTCTGGAGATTTTCTTAAACGATGCGCAAATGTCTCTTTTACACCAGCTGTATAGCCGTTGCCCGTCACAATCTCTATAAATGGGTCCCAAATTAACTTAAATTGGTCTCTCCCCCCTAATCTCATTTTGTCAATTTTACAATTTCCGTTTTTTAACCGTAACTTGAGATTCTCGAACATAAACCACTCTGGAGATTTTCTTAAACGATGCGCAAATGTCTCTTTTACAACAGCTGTATAGCCGTTGCCCGTCACAATCTCTATAAATATGTCCAAAATTAACTTAAGATAGTTTTTGTGTTTTGTTTAAGATTGTATGTATTCTCATAATTGTTCGCTAACTCGAAAAAACGTGATTGTCTTATGTGATATTGTGGTTTTTAGTTATACCTCCTAATTGTTCGCTAGCTAATTGTTCGCTACAATTGTTCGCTAGCTTGAGTCAAGCGTAGGATTGTCGGTAAATGTTTGATTTCTAAGTGTTGTTTGACAGTTTCATCATAGGCTTGCATTGAGTTGTTTTTTAAATGACTGTCGGTTAATTTATGGTTTCTTTATGTTCGAAGTGTGTATTGAGAATTAATATTTAAGTAAATTACAATTAATTTCTCATTTGAATAAAGCTTCATTCATGTGCACGCAATATGGAAAATTCCGATTTTATTTCGTGGGATGACAATCTTAATAGTTACGACTTAGATTTACTCCTAGTTGAATAAACTGATAACGAACTCTTTGTTGAAAGTGAAAGTGACGAAGACATAAGCGAGAGACCCACCAGCAAAAACAATTGACAATACTGTATACATAGATGGATATGTGTGTCCTCGAAGCTGGGACTATTATACTATTAGTATATTAGTCCCAGCTCGAAGCAACAAAAAATCTATAAAAAAACACAACATTGAAATGGGAGCCAAGGTCATACATCAAAGCAACATGGAAGACACTATTTAAAAAGTATTTTATAACCTTATTTCCACGAGACAATCATTTGTAGTGGTTTTGTCTTTTAATCATTTGTAGTGGTTTGTCTTTTTATTCTGGGGTAAAGAGATGGCAGTTTAAAAGTAAGATTGTTTATGTGTATACATATACAAATCCTAGGTGTAAATAAAATCTTTTATTATCAAATATATATATATATATATATATATATATATATATATATATATATATATATATATATATATATATATATATATTTTGCAGTCACCATTGAAATGTCCTCAATACGATTTTAATTTAAAATGAATTAGGTTCATGTTTTGAATGAGAAGCGTAGTCTGAAACGACAACAGATGCATGAAGCTCATTCATAATTTTACGACCAGCAGAAGGTTTCTTTTCTAGGAAAATTTTACTCCTTTTGTAAATTTACTGCATTCGTTCATCTTTGGCACCCTAAAAGAAGAAAAACAATGACTTCAGAATAGGAGAAAATAAGCAACTTTGCCATAAACAGAATGAAAATGAATAAATTACCTAACAAAATGCAGGCTATAAATTTCATAGTGCACAAAATGAAGGACTGATTTAAGGAAATTTGTCCATGAACAATTTCAATATTTAGCCAGTTTAATAAAAAAAAAAAAAAAAAAAAAAGGAAAAGAAAAAAAAAAAAAAAATTGGGAATAGTATATATCCCCATTATATGACATATTTGTAAATTTCTAGTTTTGACGAAACAGATTGATAAAATTAGCATAGCTGGCTTTGTGTATAAATAACAAAATAATAGTCAACTTTGTTGATATTTTTAGAAATAACTGTTGGATCAAATTTTACGAAACTGGTCTTATTTTCACGACATAAAATCTGAGAGTAATATAGCCCCATACAATTGAATATTTATTCGCACATTTCCAAGTTTTACGAGATAAAATGATAGTACCAGCACAGCTGGCTTTGGGTATCAATAAAAAAAATCACCACATTTGTTGATAATTTTGAAAAAAAAACACTATTGGATCAAATTTTACGAAAATAGTCTTATTTTCACGAAACAACATTTGGGAGTATTATTGCCCTATAAAATTATATATTTATTAGCATATTTCCAAGTTTTAAGAAAAAAATTGGGAGATCAAATGGTTTCTACGGCAATAAGAGGTGAAGTAAAATGGGCCGAGTTTTAACTTTGTTTGTATTTGATTAATCTCATCATTAGAACACATTTGATCAATAACAAATTATTAGAATTAGTTTTTTGTAACTTTTAAATATACTTGCATTCTTTAGCTGTGAAAGGTAGAAAAATCGTGAGGCGTAGAACCTTTTTTTACAACAATACGGTTTTTACCCATAAATCCATCAGAATAATCGGCTTTCCGGTGGCCACGTCATTTCATTGGCTGTTATATAGACTCTTCTAGAGTTGCCAATCTCTTGTATTATATGTATCTGATTATATTATTATAACAAATATGATTATTTTTTAAACGTAGACAAAATTTCGGCACTTACCGCAAAGGACCAAAAAAACAGACAACGATTTTTGGCCAATTTCCTGAATGAAAAAATGATTTCAAAGAAGTATTTCTTAATAATTCTTTGACTGATTGCCCTAAATTTCAGTTCTTTACACCTTTGAAATGTCTGCTATTCATCTATAATGAAATTGATTTGATAAATATTGTTTAAGGTGGATAAGGATGTTTTGTTAAAAAAAAATCCCCCAATAGATTTCTACAATATTTATCATTTTGTAAGATTGGGGTGTCCTCAGCAAAATATTAAAGTATTATGACCACTTTCTTGGTAAATAAGGGAGATAACCCACCATGAGTTACCCCCCTAATGATGATTTCCTCAATTTTCCAATAAAACACTAATTTCATGGTATTTTTTTAAAATTTTTTACAGTAAAAACATTTTTTTTCTACATAATTATAAAAAATACATCTCTTTCTTATAATAATAATTGGATGTGTGCTTTACTTTCAGTTACAATCTGTGAACGGGGTAAAAATAACACATTTTGATGAAAATAAGCACTTCTGTAGGAGCAATTATGCAAATTAGGTGACCCTGTACAAAAAACCACTCAATAGATTTTTTTTAAAATACAAGCATTTTGAAGGTCTTTACCTAAGCATTGTTTCAGCATAATATGAACATACATTTCTTACCCCCTTTATTGTCTATACCTTATACTGATAATTGAAGTAAAGTGGCAAAATTTGGAAAATTGACTTAAAATACCATTTAATAGATAAAACATCATAAATCAGTAATTCAAATTGATGAAAAAAGTATGGTGAAAGGGAGTTTGTTCTGTCAGTCATTCAAAAGAAACAAAACCTTATCATGGACCTGCCAAAAAAAGGAGAAGATGCCCTTTAGGTATCAGTCTATCCGTAAGTCCATCTGTAACAGATCTGTTCTGGTTGTAACATTTTTGTCTTTTTATGTAGGCTATTGATATATGGTATAAGGATAGCTCAGCTCAAAAGGTTGTGTTACTACCATGAATAGTGACTTTTGACCTTGAACTTTGACCTCAAGGTCAATTTAATGATTCTTTTTTTTTTAATAAAACGTTTGTGCTAGAACTGTAACTTTTGTCTTTTGATGTAGGCTTAACCGCCGCTTTTGATATTTTGTATGAAGGTAAATGAATTCATGAAGATGTGTCATGCACCACAGTGACCATAGTATTGTTGACCTTGAACAAAGACTTCAAGGTGAAAATGATTTGATTTTAGCCCGAACACCAATGAAGCAACACCAATGAATAATAATTTTCACTAAATACAGCATGTGGACAATTGGAACAGACAAACAGACAGGGTCATTTCCATATAAACAAATTTTTGTTTGCAGGTCTTATGGTGACAAAATGTTGCACACGTGATAATGCTATGACTACCCCACACTTGTAAAATTCAAAGTATTGCCAAACAGGAAGAAGGTATTGGACAGACCCAAAAAGTAACTACACGTTTCAACTTATCACTGTCAGGGTGTTGGCCAATTATGAATAACGAAGTCATTAATTCAGCCAAGTATTTTCTGTAAGAAAAAATATTCGACCTTAAATGTTACAAGTATCAGCAATTAGGAAGTAGTTTTCAGACAGACCAAAAAGTGACAACATTACAACAGACAACTCATCACTGTTAAGGTGCTGGCAAAATTGATATTTTTATTTTAGTGGTCCTCACTTCTATAGATTGAATGTAATAAACAATTAATTTCTCCATAGGCAACAATGGCAGCCTTTTTCAAGATACAGACTTTATATTGTTGTTTTTATTAACAAAACCTTGCTAGCATTAAAGAAAAGTTATTTTGTCAGTATCATTTGGTACAAAAAATAAGTTTGTGTTGCATTTCTTAACGTTATTTGAACTTATCTCCCATGCCTATCAAATTTGCACTCTTAAACCCACTTGTCTCATCCTAGCATTGAAAAGACATCTCAGTTCCATTAATAGGGCTAAAGAATATAATTTATTTGGCTTTTGGTATAATGCAGAGTGCACAAAGACTTTAATAATAAAAAATAACATGCACTCATATGGACCAATCAGGATTAGCCATAATCTTAATTCTGAATACCATGTTATGTTCATAAAATGGCTGTGCCAATACAATCTAATGGTTAATGGTAACCTATAGATGTAATACCACCATTGATTTTCCCCTACAGTCTTTGTTAAATTTGCACTTTTCAAAGAATTGTACAGAATTTAATTTTGTTTCAAATAAAATATACTTTCCCTGACACATTCTGTATGTATGTGCCTGTTCTAACTCAGGAGCCTGTAATTCAGTGGTTGACGTTTGTTTATGTGTTACATGTACATATTGGTTTTTCGTTCATTTTTTGTACATAAACTAGGCCTTTAGTTTTCCCCTTTGAATTGTTTTACATTGTCATTTTGGGGCCTTTTTATAGATGACTATGCAGTATGGGATTTGCTCAGTGTTGAAAGCAGTACAGTGACATATAGTTGTTAATTTCTGTGTCATTTTGGTCTCTTGTGGAGAGTTGTGTCATTGGCAATCATACCACATCTTCTTTTGTCATATTTAGCATGAGTAAGGTTGTATCCTGTCCAGTACTAGTACTATAGAAAAAAATGTCACTGTACATTGCATTGCATATAAGAAACTAACCAACACTGGAAGTTAACCAATAAAGTTTTTCTTCTTTTTTAACCTGTGTACCAGCTTAAGTAACCATGTAACCTTAAGTTTCAGAAATATTCCAAAGAAACCCCAATTAAAAAAATAAATATGCTTTGAAATACCCCAGATATATGTTTATGACCCATAATCGTTTTACTGCAATGAAATCTACAACTGTCAAATTTTCATATGCAACCAGATGTAACGTACTATGATTTGGTGGTATTACATCTATAACAAGTTATTCCTCAGTACATGTAAAATATTTAGTAAAAGATGTGACTGTTTTGGCATTAAAGCCATGCTCTAACAAAATAGATTTGAGGCCATTTTCACTGTCTCTGTTAAATGCTAACTGTAGATGTTTCAGACAAAGTCCACTGTGTGCTAATCGTCTAGCTGTTAGCTTGGTTATGTGTGAGGCCCTTATCAACGGAATGTAAGAATCTGTTAGCAAAGCTGCATTGAATGGAAAAACATCCTTTTCTGAATATTCAAAGTGCTCAAGAAGTTGGAACAGACTTGTTACATCAGCACATGCATTGTGAGCATCATATTCTATGCCAAGTAATTTTGTGACCAATGTTTGTTGTTTATGGTTTCCTATGTCTTTAGTTTTGAATTTCCTTCTTGCCAATTTTATGGTATCAATGCACCCATAGATATGTAACATGAATTCTGAAAGCAGACTGTGCTGACGTAATTTGTTCATCAATATGGGAATGTCAAACGCAGCAATGTTATGACCAAAAAGAATGGGTTTCTTCTTTTTGCTGATAAAATCAATAAACTCCAGTAATACAATCTGAATATCTCTGCTTTCAACTGGTTTACCATGATGGTACATCTGGTCACAAGAAAAATCAAAAGTCAATCCTGTTAATTCTGACACTTTGGGTGAAATAACCTCCCTAGGTGATACATACTCATTAAATACAGTAGTTCCGTCAAATGCAGCCAGCTGAGTTATATCAGACATCCTTGATAATCCTGGAAAAAAAATAAACAAAAATTGCATTAATTATTAAAGTTTATATTTCCCGAAATGTGAGATGACTTCTTCCATATCAAGTTTGGTTAAATTCTGCTTTACTGTTTTTGTTGTATTCATTTTATAAATTTAAGCGGTAGCAAGTATGAAATGGTGGCCACTTTGAAAACTTATGGCTTCTTGAAAAGTACATCCATATTTATGGGAGTCAAATTTCTTGATTACTAGAAAAAATGTTTCAATTTCAGCAGGTTCTAGTTTTAGCAGTCCACCCTATTTTCACATGAACATTATATTGTGATTTAATTTTCATCTAACTTAATTTTACCTATCAAGTTCCTCAGGAATAAAGCAAAAATTAAATCATCACCTATAGTGTATGCTGTCAAACTGTACTCCATGTCAATTTTATTTTTCATGATCGAAGGGGCATAACTCCCAACAAACATCAGTAAAATATCACTTGTATTCCAAGACTATCATTGAAGTATTGCCAATACAAGTTTTGTAAAAACCACACAATGGACGTTTACTATGTACTGCGCTGTATGTTATGTCACTTTCATCTATTTCACTGACTTACAATAACAATGTAAGCTTATTTCACTTACTTACAATAACAATGTAAGCTTTAAAGTCATAGTAACCTTATTCCAAGCATCTATATTTGATTAAAGAATCACTAATGAGTAGGCGAATCATGTGTCTTGGGCGCCATTTTTTTAGCCTGATATCTGTGATTAAATTTGTTTGTTTACACTTACCTGTTGTTTCTAAATCAAAAACTACTACTGATTCTTCTCCTTCAAACTTCATCTTAGATGGAATAGTTTCTGTGTCAATATGTTCTTGCACTTCTATTTCTCCTCCATAGGTGTCTCCCTCTTTCACTGTTTCTCGCTGATTATCTTTCAATTTCTTGGACTAGAAACAATACAAAAAAGTTAAGAACAATTATGGAAGAAGTGATTCAGATGCAAATGTACAGTGGGATCTTTAGAACAATTACTATTCTATGTTGAAACAATTAATGTTAAACTTTTGTACATTAGAACAAATGTCTCCTTCCAATCATAATTAAGAGCCAGAGAATCCTCCCTCTGTGGGTTTTCAACTAAAATGTTAATATACTTAAAAGCTTAAGGTTACTCCTGGATCTGAGGATTCCCCACTGTTCATTGAAGACCCATTGGTTGTCCTGGGCTGTATGTCTATTTTCACTACCTTGTTGGGTTCTTGTCTCTTTTACACATTCCCCATTTCCATTCACTTTTCTATTTACAGAAATATTCCATACTTCCATTGCTAGGATAAAAGTACAAAATGACGTGATCCTCCTCTGAGTTTCTATTTATTGCTTTCATAATAGTAATATTTTGTTTGACTTGGATGACTAATACCAAAAAAGGCCTACCTTTATTGTGAGTCTTTTTCTTTTGAAATTAGTAGTTGACTGTGTTTTCCTAATCTGTTTACGCCTTCGATCCTTTCGAATTCCATGAAGTATGGTTAAATGTCCAGGAGAGAGTAGAGACTTCTTATTCACCTGAAAAGAATAAAGACATTTGCATGTAATGTTTTAACTTGAACTATTTTGAATGATTCATTTACTTTATAGATATAAAATTTAGAATGTAGAGAAAAAAGTACAGATCTGAAAAAAAAGATCTAATTATAGAATAACTACACATCAATTCACGAATGTATGTAGTGCATAAGTTAATTATCACTGTTGTTTGGTCATGAGTTGAATATTTTTCTCTATTTGAATTTTTGTATTAGTTATTTTACTTTTTATTACATTGGCAAATGGCCTTTTTCTACTGAAAATAAGGTAGAAAATGCAAGGAACTATATCTTTAACAATTTGTTTTGATCCAATGTCATGACAAAACCTATTGTATGGCGTCAGGGGAGTGTATATAAAAATGAGGACTTGAAATTTTAAGAATTATTGCAATTAATTTATTCATATTATTTAATGGTCTGTTTGCCATACTAACTTATTTGTATTGACTCCCAACATATTATTTTTTAAGGGGTGTTAATTGACACATACATGTATCTGAAATACAATCAAGAATTTGAATCTCTCACAGTTATCTCAAGTACAATATGTAGAGAATATGTCAATATGTAACACCTCCATCAACAGCATACATAATAAATAAAGCCCCTAAATACATTTACCTTGCTTAACCAACCATAGCCTTCGTTCTTTTGCATCACAGCTGAAGACACCCTAGCTTTTAATGATTTAGTCCCTCCATAAAACCTGAAAAAATTCCATAAATAAATGTTCAACATACAAACAAAATGGTTTATGCTCCACAAAATTAAAACACATAAATATTTCTCTCTGTTGCAGCTTGTCCTGGAAAATGACAGTTAGTGGATCGTAACTGTTGGGCATATGCAGGAACTAAGATGAGCTTGAATTCAGAGCTGTCACGGTCTTCAACATCAAGGACATTGACATGATTTTACAAAATTTGTATTTATTTGTTTTCCATTTTTAATAACAAAGTTAGACATTAAAAACACCACAGACTGCATTGAAATCACAGTTTCCACACATTATTTGAATACCAGAGGGTGTGACTGACAATTTTTATGTGTCTTACAAAAATATCTGTTTAAAACTGGAATTGTTTTACTTTGAATGTTTTAAATTATAACACTGAAGCTATGGAAAATTTGTGCAAACACAGACTTTTATTTTATTTTTTTACAGTTGCTGAGATTTTGACCTTAATCAAAAGAAATCCTAAAGTAATGTAAGGCATACCTGTTTTTTGGGGCAAAACTAGCAACACTGTTGTTGAAACTTTCGTTCGACTGTGTTGATCCTAGGTTTAACAGCCTATCTGCTCTTTCAATATAACTTTGTGCCAACTTGTCCAGCTCTTCCTTCAGCTTGTCTCCAGAAAGGGCTTTCCCATTGGGTAAATGTTTGAATCTGTAATATAAACAAACCGAAAATGAGATTCTACTGCCACTGGGTTTTTTCTCTACACTTATAGCAAAATTCTAAAAATGTCATTCAGTCTAGTGATCTTTTTTGTTCTGAACACATCTAACTGTAGTAAATATTAATATGACATGTGATCAAATGTGAAAAATTAAATTCTTAACATTAAAGTTTATTTGCAATCCACACAGTACTTTTAGAAGAAAAGAAGTTTTGAAAGTTAACAGATGGGCCAAGACAAAGATGGATAGTTGATTAATACATAATGATGACAATAGTTCACATGGCCCTACATATGTTAAGTTTTGAAAGTTAACAGATGGGCCAAGACAAAGATGGATAGTTGATTAATACATAATGATGACAATAGTTCACATGGCCCTACAATTGTGTTAGTTATACATATACTTTACTTAACTCTAGGAAATTAGAACTTGTAAAAAAATTATTGCAGCATTGAAACATTAAATGATCACTTCATCAAGGATCAATGTCATGGTATAAATTACCTAAATTTAGTTGGATCTTTAATATATGTACACCAAGTTGGACTGTATTGTTCATGGTGTCCAAAAATATGTGGCACTATAGTGGCAAGTTCTGCCTTCATTGATTGTTTACAATTTTGGTGTCTTGAAATAGCATACATAAAACACCTCACTATGTAGGGGATGACTTTTGCTGACTTTAACTGTTTGTAGTTTTTTGAAAGACCATAGAGACGTTTGGAGAGATTTTTCTTCACATGTGTTTTATCATCTTTTTTTATTATTGAACGAGGTAGTCTTGACTGAGTAGTAGCATCATTATCAGCATGTAAAGTTCCAACCGTATATCCATCCTCAGCAAGCCTTTGGATCATTGAACATGCCATGTCTGGCTCCATACCTTTGCTTGATCCTGCAATTCAAAATAAAAATAAAGTGATTGTGTCCAATAATTTGTAATACTGTGAACAACTGTTGACAAATTAGAGGTACATTATACCAATGATAAACATTATAATTATTGTCTTTTCTTGAGGTGTACTCAAGGGCTATACAGACATGGTCATTGTTATATAGATACAATGGATAAGCGTGGATTCTTGAAAAGAAACCATGAGCCCGGAGGGCGAATGGTTTGTTTTCATGAATCTACGCTTATCCATTGTATCTATAACTTAAACTATTGTGTTAATTTCTTTTCAAAATTAAAGCCTTTTCTTAATTAGAAGGTATTGTAAGTGAGTTTAAATAACCATGTTATCGTGTCCAACGATGCATTGATAAATCTCAGATCACAATTAATTGGTTAACAAAATACAAATATAACACTTCTACCTTTAAAGATCTTTATAGTTATATTTATATTTATTAGGCATCTGAATATTATCTGTTTTACAAAATAAGACATATTCGAACTTATTTCTAATAAAATTGAGAATGGAAATGGGAATGTGTCAAAGAGACAACAACCCGACCAAAGAGCATATATAAAGTATATATAATAAGTATGTTATCGAAATTTCTAGCACTCTAGGCACATCACGATTTTCTCGCATAGGAATTTGAGAATAAACATTTGTAAAATTATATAGTAAAACAGATGAAATCATACTATATTTATACAACAAAATTGACAAATAGAATGTAATCATTTTGTTTCAAACATGTGAAATAGCCAATAATAATCAAAAAAATAAACGGTAAAACTCGCTATTATTACAAAAATATCCACTATAACATGCATTATTAGAAAAAAAAAAAAAACAGAATTGGGACAACAGAGATAATACAGGGATTCGAACCTAAACCGACGAATCCCTATCTTTAACTCGTTGATTTTAAGCATGCTAACCTCGCGGCTACCAACTTATACTATACAACTGCCCATTGTGTATATATAAAGGTACAACCCCTGTGTGTCCGATGTTCATTTATATATATAAAATAGACATCTAAGTTATAACCCATTGATAGCCGAGAGGTTTCGTCGATGTGTTGATATCAGTCATTCATAACAGATTTCAAGGAAGGGTTCGATTCCCAGTGAAGGCATATACAAATTACAAAAATTAAAGGTAAGTTTTAAATTAATTCCATTAGTGAACAGAAATCAGTAAATTAGCCAATTCAAACTTAATGAAATTAGACACACAAAAACAATTTAATATAATTTGGTGAGTCCATTTCAGCGGCAGATTTAGGAAGCGTTGATTCTAGAAAAGAATCCACGGAAAATGAATAGGCTGACGTCACCACAATGGTTTAAGGTTTCTTCTGTGACCAAAGTCTGAAATGAACCAATGTCTTGTCAGGTAAATATAGTCCTTAGCATACCTCAGAATGAGTCAATTACAGATATATTAAATGATAAGGATTTGTTTACTTAATTGTGTTTACTGTTATTATTTCATTAAAAAATAAATAAAAATTCTGTTTTCGAAAATGCTTTCTACTTTTTCCAAGGTCAAGCAAAAAAAATAATGAACGATTATGTGATTATATTGGCAAACTTTTTGTGAATTTATGATTACTTGGACATCCCCATGAGTGGCCTGTATTACAGTAAACATGAACATGGGGAACAGGAAAGTTAAATTATGTAACTTGTCAACATCCCTATACCATGTATACCTTTCATTACATGACCTTTTAGTCAACACTTACAACAGGTCAAAGGTGTTGAATTTTTATACAAACAACTATCTAAATTCAAGATTATACATCTTTTAAATCAAATAGCACTTTCAATTCGTCTTAAAAGGGTTACAAAGACATTTTTCAAAGTTGTCAACTCTTCCCACTACAAGGGAAAATTCAGAACGGGGAGGAAAACTGTATGACAAATTGTTCTTTCAGAAGGTGTCAATTCGTCCCTTTACATACTTCATCCCATAAGTTACATTTCTCTTTAAAAATATGACAGATGACCTTCTCAGTGTGTTTAACCATGTTTGTTTACATTTCAGAAATACCAAACTATATGAAATCTTGTCTTTGATAAGAACAGTGTAAAATTTCCATATACTGTAAAATGTGAGAAAACAAAAATGTGTCCATATTTTACGGATGCCCCACATGCACTATATGCTTATGTATGTTCAGTGGATCATGAAATTTGGGTTAAAAATATGATTAGGCATTAAAATTAGGAATATCATATCACAGGGAACATGTGTACTAAGTTTCAAGTTGATGGGACTTCAACTTCATCAAAAATTAACTTGACCAAAATTTTAACCTGAAGCAGGACAGATGGTTATGGACGAATGAACAGAGAGACCGTAAAACATAATGCCCCTATAAGTTGTAAGTGGAGTATAAATAATATGAAAAAATAACAAAGGCCTTATACATATATTGAAGTTGAACGGTCCGCCCCTTAATTTCGGGTCCTACTAAAATGCGCCCGGGAGCGCCCGGGGAAAAGAAAAAGCGCCCGGGGAAGAAAAAATAGCGCCCGGGGAAAAGAAAAGGCGCCCGGGGAAAATATATAGATATTGTATTGGCATGAGACAACTTTGTGACGATGAAATAAGTTATGCACATTGATTTTTTTTTAATTTTAGACAAGTATTTTGCAAATTAATATAATAGACATTTGTAATAAAGCACAGAAACAAGTATGAATGTTTCAATTTTAACAATAATATATGAATACTATTTCGAAAGACAGATAATAATGGATCACAGTTTCTGCTGAAGATTTATAAAATGTAAGACATCAAAAGACATGTTTTTGATAACGATATCAAAATGAAAAATGTAAAAAACAACTTAAATTTCACAGATAAATATTACTTTAATCAAAATTAAAAGAGTTACACATAATAAATCAGCAAATAAAGCAGTACTATACATGTACCGTAGTTAAAACAAGGGGTAAAAGTAGGAGTTTGGTTTAAATTTAAAACTAAGCATTAAAACCCTGATAAGCATAGCCATTAAAACAGTTTTAGTTTTATGAAAAGATATAATAAATCTATATCAGCATCTGCATATAAAACATTTACTATTGTTAAAAAGCGCTAAAAGTAAAAGAATATATTTAAAACTGATAAGCATAGCCATTAAAACAGTTTCAGTTTAAAAAGATATAATAAATCTATATCAGCATCTAAAACATTTGCTATTGTTAAAAAGCACTAAAAGTAAAAAGTAAATATTAATACACTGATAAGCATAGCCATTAAAACAGTTTCAGTTTAAAAAATATAATAAATCTATATCGGCATATAAAACATTTACTATTGTTAAAAAGCATTAAAAGTAAAGCACTATGCGTCTTACCACCTATTCATACAAACTGTCAACTACATTACTGTTCATAACAAATATAATACAATGTACATTAAAAGTTATGTTGAAAATTTCAAGGTAGTGGTCTTGTTGCTACGAATACGCTTCTTTTGGTTTGGCTTCCTTGCGGTGGTTGGAGTTTTAGGAATCTTTAATTTTCCGTCAGATGATTCCACAAAATTGTCTCTAGGTTTGCTTAGATTCATAAACTTTCTGAAAATGGCGTCCTTTTCTTTTGCACATTTCGACGACCATACCACTTCTATTACTTGAAGTTTTCTAGCCCAAGGAGCCAACGCATAATTCCCCTGGCCATGTAATGCTCGGCGTATATCTCGATATTGCGCTATTTTACTTCCCGGGCGCTTTTTCTTTTCCTGGCGCTCCCGGGCGCTCTCAGGCGCTTTTTAGTAGGACCGTTAATTTCTATGAATTAATCATTATTCTATACCTGTCCAGTTAACATTACACTCATGTGGTGGCTTTGGTTCATTTTTTCCTATGTTATATTGGCAAATACTACAATTTCTGGTTCTGACGTCAAATTCTACAACTTTCCCAGTATTGACTCCAATTAGACTTGCATGACCTGAAATAATATGTAGAAAAGGAGACTCAATATTATATCATTTCATTTTAGCTAACATATTCAGGAAAAGAAGATATCAAATTAAAAATCTTTGGTGATTTAATAATAAACAGCTGGCTATGAGTGCATGATACACCGGTCATTTTTTTCAAAGAATAAATTTAAGTTCAATTTTATGACAATAACTTCTCAATGTAATTTCATAAATTCTTAAAAAAAAAACTAAAGGGAGTTTATCTTAATAGATAAATCCCAGTCACCAAAGCTTAAGTTTTATAATAAATGCTCAAAACTGGAAAATCCCCCTTTTTAAAACTTAAAATCTTAAATTTATAAATTTATTGTTTCAGGGGCCCAATTGCAACTATAAAGCAACTAATGAACTATCAACACCCTTTTTTTGCCTTATTTGTACATGTTTCCATGTTGAGCAATCAGTAATATGGATACATGTATTTCTTTCTGTTCATTTTCAATTTTTGGGGTCCCCTCTGACTCCGTAGTTCATGTTTCAATTATCTTGATTTTACATTTAAACCTCCAAATCAAAGCTTGTTATGATCATTTTACCAAACGAGACGACATAAAATAAATGAAACATGAGAAAGTCCATTTAGTGACAAAATATAGAAAAAAAAACCTTACACTTAGACGAATATAAAACCAAACGATGCATGTACGATATTATCAAATCTGATCTAAACATTTTTTAATGTTCGTATTTTTCTCTCTCCTAACTTGTTTACAAAAAGGACTGACACTTTACATAGTAATGGGATTATCACACTTGAAAGGAAAACTAAAGATTTGATCAATCTAAACAGATATAAAATGAAAATTTAAATTTAAAAGAGAAGATGTTTCCAGCTGTTAAAATAATGCTACTGCTATTTACACTCAGAGAACGGTTACTTTTATACAGTATAATATGAATAAGGATTTGAACGGTATTTTACTTGACCATCATAATGTGCTTGTATTTAATGTTGCGTTGAAACAGTCAAATAAACAAACCTTTGATCTTCTATAGATTCTTACTAAATTAATGAATTGCTTCATGAGCTTGGCATATGTATGTTGTTGCACAGTCCACATTCGGACAGAAGATAAAGTCGAACGTTGCTTTTACAAAATACTTGATAATGAAACATATGATGTGATGTTTGTTGGTATATGGTATCGAAGAGTTATTGCGCTTATGAAATTCAGACTATTTTACCCAACACTTTTCCAATTAGGAGAGTTTTTTGATATAAGGCTAGAAACAGAAAAAATGAGGTAAAGGTGAAAGGTCAATGAATAAACGACTTGATGCAACGCCAGTTCATGTGGGTCAATGTGCGCTGGAGACTTTTGATATGAGTTTTTTCCCCTGAAATATTTAAAATATGCTGTTTGGAATGATAGCTTCTTAACCGTAGATATTAGAAACTTTGGGTCTTCTGATTTGAGATCCTTGATTTTTGACCTTGAAAGTAAGGTCAAGGTAAAAGATCAGTTTTTGACGATCTAGATTTTGACCTTTGCTATAAATTCATATTCGTATATGGTGAAGCTATTTCGTCTGTTGTATAAGGTTTGGCGTAAAAAGGGTCAACAAGAAGTGACCTTGTGTAAACCGGAAGTAGCAATTTTTGCACCAATGTCATGTTAAAGTACCTACAGTCAATATATTTTGCGAATTTGTTTAACGTAAGCTATCATATGACACTGAATGTGGCATATTGTACACAGTAAGTAGCAAATGATCTCCCTTATTTCAAAAGGAAATACAACCAAACCTTAAAATTTTTAAATCATTGAAAAATCAGTTGACACCGGAATGTCTTTTGATATCGGAAGTAGCTGATCATCTCCCTTGTTTCAAAGAAAAGATCTACAAACTATTTAATTTTTGGAATCTGTAAAAGATAAGTGTTCTTCTGTCACGATTTTTTTTAACGTAAGTAGTTTTATGACATTAAAAAGGTGTATATGTATTAAAGTTCATTTAAACATTAATTATCTACAGGTAAGGTTCTGTGAACAATTCGTTTTTCACTTTTTATTTTCTTCTCGTAAAGTTGCAATGTTATTTTTGCATATGCATGTACAATTTTGGCTTTTAGTCCTTGTTGAAGCACCGCAATCCAACTAGTCCAAACACAGTACGTACCAAATTATAAGCTTGGTATCTTTGATGAGTTATTACATGTAAATAAGATATCTTCCCTTTGAGGAGATAGCATTCACGACAAGAAAATCTGTTTTCCTTCTTATCCTGCAATATAGAAAAAATTATAGCTGCCACGACTGGTGCATTAAATAAAGACTTTGGTAGTTATTTCAAAAGGCCACCGGTTGGATTTTGTTTTCTATTGTAAAATTAAAATTTAGTTTGATTTAAAAAAAATAATAAATAAATCAAATATTTATAAATCTTGTCTCTCTTAAAGGACAATATAATGGAATTTTATGCGACTGTCATACAAGTTAGAGGTTTAGCTAGCTATAAAACCAGGTTTAATCCTCCATTTTCTACATAAGAAAATGCCTGCACCAAGTCAGGAATATGACAGTTGTTGTCTATTCGTTTGATGTGTTTGAGCTTTTAATTTTGCCATTTGATTAGGGACTTTCCGTTTTGAATTTTCCTCGGAGTTCAGTATTTTTGTGATTTTACTGTTTAAAGATAAATAAAACATGATATCAACATTTACAGATGGGGATAGTAATGAAATGGAAAGTAATGAGCTGGTCCCTTTTTTAATAGCTTATGATGAACCAATAAGTGTGGGAAAGAGTACCATGTTGAAAACATTAAGCAATCAGTTTCATTGTTTACAAGAACCAGTGGATCAATATTGGCTATTGCCAACTTTTTATGACGAAATGGCTCAAAATCCCACAGGAATTTCAGACTATGCTTTTCCTTTGCAATTTCAGATACTTTTTTGCCACAATACACGTGATATAATGTAATTGAAAATTCTACAAAAAACATTTTTTATTATAGAAGAGAGAGGGATTTGGTTTGTTAGTAAAATATTTGAAGACAACTTAAAATCTATAATGGAACAAAAATCTCGGTGAAATTTCGAGTATTATTATAATTTGTGGACCAATATGTACTTTTTTTAGGCTCTTGAAAAAAACCCATTGTAAATAGAACTCATTATTTTTGAAACGTATTCAAATTTTTTAATGGAAAATTTCCACCCCAATACTACAATAGTTGATGCAGATTATAGCCCATCAGAGGTTTAATTTAAACTGAAATATAATGCAGCTTCTAGCAATAAACCAATGTGTTTCAAAAATTCTGTATAGCTATCTAATATTCAAGTACTTCTACTTTAAATGGATCTTAAACCAAATAACCAACAGTATTTTACCAAGGGATTTTCACTTCTTGAGAAAAACTTGTGAAGGAGTATCAATTTTGGGTAGTGAGTTGTCGCAGTTTTAGTTTTTCATCAACGTTAAAATTTAAACATCCAGCAACATCTCAAAATTCAGATTCGTCAATATAATTATCCTCTTATGCACTGCGAATTTTATTTTCAATTTGAGGTCGGTAATTACTTGCTCAGCGTATAGTGTTTTATGTTTTTTTTTTTTTTTTTTTTTACTAATATGCCTTGAGGTTAATGTAAACACTAAAATTCCTACTGAATTGATGATGGATAACGAACTGAAGGAATGCATGCAATAACCTCTATTTCTGTTGCAGTTGTGCTTAATGTTACTGTGGTACAAATGATGCTTAGAAGGAAACAGGTCTTTGAGGGTGGGAATGACCTTTTTTATTTTGTTATATTTTTTCAGGCGTACCCAGGTCTAGGATACGATGATCATTGATATTGACGTCTTCTATTAGAGTAACCAAGATCTCCACTCTTTTATCATATAATCCGTTCATTCATGGTCTTAATGAAAATATCACTTCATCAAAAGCATTTTTATAAAATTAAAACAAAAGTGTCACACATCACTGTTCCGCGTTGGTGTAGCTCATCGTTGTTATAGTCAATTTCTGGTTGTAAATACTCAATCATTTCCTTTTGGGGTTGAAAACCATTAGAATCAGAATATTTCCTTGTCAGTTTGTTTTCAAACCAGTTCAGTGTGTTCCAGGCCCCATTAAAAATCATTATTATATGATTGATGATATCATTTTTAGTATACGAAACGCACGTCTGACGTACCAAAATACCGGTAAATGCGTGGTATATTTGATGAGTTTTTACAATCACTGGGTGGATGCCACTGCTGGTGGACGTTTCGTCCTCTAGTGTATCACTATCCAAGTAATCAGCACTTTTTTGCTGGCATGAATTATCATTGATATGTTTATTTTCTGTAAATTTACTGTTAATAAGATGTTCAAATGTTCAAAACACTTAGGTTTTTCTTCCCCCAGGTATAGATTAACTTATTCATATTTGGCACAACTTTTCAGAAATTTCTAAATACTTTTCAACTTTTTTTTTTTTTTTTTTTGTTGTTGTTTTTTTTTTTGTTTTTTTTTTGGCTTTTCAACTGTTTTGATTCAAGCGCCACTAGTAAGTCTTACGTAGATCAAATTATCAGCCTGGTATCTTTGGTGAGTTCTTTAAATACTTTTTGATAGTATCAAACTAGTTTTCACAAAGTATGCCTTGTTCCTTCCTAAAACAATATATTTTTATATATATATTGGTAATTCTTTTTATGAACATAGTTGGAGAAATTCTTATACTGTCTATAAGTCTAAAATAAGAAATATTAGTGTAAAGGGTACAGAAAAGTCGAAAGAGAGAGACTTCAGTGGTGTACATCTCTTCTTACAGATGTATGATTTTTAAGAATCCAACATAACATTCCCTCCAAAGCGGCAGAGCAGATAGTTTCACAGTAAATCTGAAGCTCTGTTGTGATTGCTGACATAAAAGATGTTTGCAATTTGGAAAGAGGTTTCGTGGAGATAAAGACCAACTTAACGATCACACTTTGTTTGTTGGAACACCTTTAACTTTAGTATCCATAAAAGAAAGTTCTTTATTTCTTAGTTTATTTTTTACTTTGCAAATATTATCCTACGTCCTTGTAAGTTTAGTTTAAACCTGAATAATGACCACAAACTATGTTAATTTTGGTTTTTTTCATTACTAAGTGTTTGGTGTTTCTGTTCACCTACCATGCAATATATCAATGTTACTCTTTGTAAATGTGTTTATTTTGTTTTGTATATCTCTCAAATTTTTTAAGTGTCCTGTCAGTTTTTTGCTCTTTTACGGGTCTACTATGTCATGTACTTGTTTTTGAATATATGCCTTGACAGTTTTGACTCGACATTAATATATTGTTATTACTAATACAGGCCGCGAAAACGTGTCGATGGTGAGACGAGATACAGATATATCGTATCGGTAAACCAATTCGTGGTGGTGATCGCTAAACTTATGCAGTTTCGAATTCTGTCGCTCTTGTAAGGAGACACATCCCTGTTGATCAAGTCAAAGTTATATGCTGTTAGACATATAAACAGTAGCGCTAATTTTTCAAAGAGTGTATAAAGATTTGTTTTGATATTAAATCACAAACGAAGGGCATTTTAACCCTCAATCATTAAAAACAAGAATAGGAGAAATAAATTTTTATGTGGGTGTGGCTTAAATTTTACGTATATTAAAGTGAAATCAACGTACATAGCAGATATATAAAGGCAACAGTAGTATACCGCTGTTCAATAGTCATAATTCGATTAAGCGAAAACAAATCCGGGTAACAAACTGAAACCGAAGAAAACACATTAACTATAAGAGAAAAACAACGGAACAACAGAACCACTGAACTACAACAAAAGAAAACGCCAACATACATAGAAACGGACTATCTGATAACAACTGCCATATTCCTGACTTAGTACAGGACATTTTAAGAAAAAATGGTCGATTGAACCTGGTTTTATGGCTAGCCAAACATCCCGCTGATATGACAATGTCAAAAATACCGCTAAAATGTCTATGTCATTTCGCACGACACTTGTCATTGGAATAAATTTTACGATATACTAGAACACACCGCGACATCGCGGGTCCGTGACTGAATAAAAGTACCTAAGCCTTATTTTCAGCCGGGATTTTTAGTATTAGTATTGTCATTTAATAAAGTCATGCTGATTATAAGGTGCACAGTTTTCTCTGCTTTCAAAATCTCTCTGTTTGAACCCAGCCTGGTTTTCTTAGTATACTATAACCGGAAATTACTTTATGAAATATTTTTTTTGGTCATTGATCGAATTTAGTAGTGTCAATCCCTGTATAATGACGAAGTTCAGGTGTCAATATGACCCGTGTATACAGCAAATCGCCGTTAGGTGGTGCGCCCGACAGAGGCAGAACGTACACATTAGGTAAAAGGTAACATGTGACATTATACTATTGGTATCGGTAGCGGATTCGACCCGGAACTTGTTAATTATTGGTAATAATAATTATGTGTAAAACAAAAGGGCCTGGAATGGTGTAATTTTCAATCAACACCATTGTCCTACATTAGTTATATACAAAGTTGAATTCTTTAATTCGTCGATTTTACGTCATGCAGGCTAACAAATTGGACCTCGTTATTTTAGTATTATAGATGATACAGACCATATTTTTGGTAGTAATATACAAACAACGCTTTGGTGTATTTAACCAAAAAGGACATAAATAGAAACATCAAACGTCTTAGGTCAATCTTGCAGGATGAAGATACAATCTTTAAAACAATGAACTGCGTTTCGGGAAATTCAACCATTTATCATCAAATGTTATTAATAATGTATATAAACTTCGTTTGAAATTTAGCTCAACAATTTTAGATCTGTAAATTTGCAGTTACAAAAGTCTTTGTTCTTCCTCAGCGGTTTGTAAACCCATGCTTCTTTGACATCGTGGCAACGCCATTTGCACTGTGCCCAGCATCCTAGTTCACCCGGCCAACAAGACTATACGAAATATAGCATTCGTAAGTCAAATAATGCCTATCTCCGTCGTCTTCTAGGGTTGGAACACATTGCATTATTTTGATGGAATACTTTGCAGATCATCTTTGCATTGTCTGTCGTCAAGAATATACGTATCACTGACTTCCTTTATAATGTTCTGTCATTGCGTGCATGTATGCTTACCGTTTCAAAAGATTTGAAAATTCAAATAATACAACATTATCATTTATGCAAGAGAGGATGTACAAAATTGTATTTTATCAAAACGTACTCAAAATGTAAGCACCCACAACACATAGCGAGTAATATGCGCTTGGATTAAACCTTAAACCTGTTCTTTCAACGTTTTTGCATCTCTATATTTATGGTTTAGGAAACTATGTCTAGTCTTTCTTCTAATTCCTCTCTAACCACTTATTGATTTCAATACTTGACTGAAAACAACAGTACATCACAAACAAGTTTGGTAACCATGACTTCATCCAACCTGAAATGAAGACAAGTTGTTTTAGACAAAGATGTCGATGCCTCACAACTTTAAATATCTGATCTGAGGAATGAAACGAATTTTAGATGTATAACATACTAGGGTTTTAAAATGGAAACTTATTGCCAGACCTTAACATTGGTTTTATTAACAATGCGAAGAACCAATATCACATTAAAGAGAAAGAGCTTCTTCTGATGGCAAATACGTCATTTTATATAACGATACAGTATTTTAAAAGTTAGTTTACACAGAAGGGACAAATACAAGATAATTACTAAAAAAAGTAACACATATACACAAGTAAAATAAATAAAGTTTTATCAAGGACAGGAAAACGATTAAAACTAAAGAACAAAAAAAAAAAAAAAAAAAACGAAGACGAAGTGGAATGTGTTTAAAGGAATGAAACAAAGCGTAATACCTTAAACAACAGCAATGTTTCAGATAGATTTTTAAGGTATCTAATTTTAAAACATTATTTTAAGACCCATTCAATTTGTTATGAAACATGATTGGGACATTATCATTGATTGCAGTCTTTAATGTAAATAAATTTCAATTCCAAACTTATAAGCGTTAAATTTGAGAAGAAAAAAGTTTATAAAAAGAGGCGAGCCACATTTGCAATTACTCAAAGTTTAAGTAGAATAATTTTAGTTTGTAATACTTTTTCAATCTATTGCTAGTGATTATTCTTTGTAGCAGTCTTTCTTCATTTATTCAGAGCGCCTTTATAAATTTTATCATATTCTTTTGTTTGTTTTTCATCTGTTAAAAAGTATTTGGAAGCTTACCTTTTGCAATAACGGTCTGATAATAAATATTTCCAATATTGCTCACTCCAAAGAAACAAAAGACAGTAAACATAGATATAATAGCTATCGGCGCTGCAGCAAAGGTCTTTATTCTCCTGTAGGCAGTGGGCATGGAAGTTTTCTAAAAATCACTTTCAAGTTTACATTGTTGCGTGTTTGTATCAGGTAATTAGTGTACTTGAAATAATTTAAAATAAGGTGGAACTTCCTATAACATCTTATATCATAACTTCGCAAAGTCTACGTTTACCAACTTTTGATGGACTTTAAATACAGGTTGCCAATCAATTTCTCTGAAACTAGTAAGTATTCAACCTAATGGTCTGTAATTTTCTGGATAAATTCCTTATGGTGATTTTCATCGATGTATAATATCTGTAATGTTGCCGAATACTTTCTCCAACAAACTTTGATGATAGTCCATTTAAAAAAGATAAAAATTCTGCATTTCAATTTTTAATCTCAATTTTAATTTATAAGAAACAGAATAGGTAGAGTTGAAGTCTTAGTGCGAAATTGAGAACTTACCAATTGATACACAACAGTTCGTTTATCGACCCAAGAACCAAACACTTCCAGTGAGATACAAATAAAGTTTAATAATGTCTAAATAAATACGTAGTATTCAGTACCGTGCCAAATGAACACAAATGTAAAACAGGATGCTGAACACACTAATCTTTGTAAAGTATTTCCTTTTGAGCCTCCTAGGGGTACATAGATATATCTGTAATAATGAGTTAAAATGTAGTTAAGCGTACATTGTTATATCTCTTCTTAGAACTCCGAGGTACAAATATCTATCTGTTGTAATAAGACTTTGTTTTAGAGAGAACATAACCCCCTTGATATTAATACTATACTCAGGTGCCTTTTATAGATAATTACATGGTATGGGTTTTTCTCATCGTTGGAGGCCGTACGGTGACATATAATTGCTTATATCCACGTCATTTGAACTCTAGTAGATAGTTGTCTCATCGGCCATCGTACCACATCTTCTTATTTTTATATCAATCAGAGTTCTATCCATCATAAACTAACATTGTCAATACAAAACGGCGGACATCATTCACGTGACATCATTGGTCGGTCGGTTATTATTTGAGTGTATCCAAATTAATGGTAGATTCATTTCAAGTGTTTCTTGCCATTTTAACCATTACCTTATTTAAGTTATTATCGACTTTGACCACCGAACAAAATGGGGAGTTTCTCATACTGAGTGAGATATGCTAACCTTTGAAAGCAATTGAAGTTGGTTTTGACGGTATTTTGCATTGCTTCAAGCCCTTGTTTTTTGTTTTTTTTTTTTTTGTTTTTTTAGTTTGGAGTCCGTCTGATTTTTGTTTGTCCTTGCATCTGTCTCGTTGTATTTGCTTTGTCTCATTCGTTTATTGTATATTGAATTTTGATTTCCGGTTTCTCCAGTAACATAATTGGTACGGTATCAATGTTTTTCTGGTATAGACATTCGTACAAATCATTCAAACCATGATTTCTGGTTTTTAAATGCGTATACCCAAAATACCATTCAATGAACACTAAATTATATCAAGTATGTATAAATTACACTACCAACCTTTTGATAAAATTGTACATCCCTCTGTCAAAGTACCTGCAAATACAAATTCAACTGACTAAAATAAAGTCAAAGATTCTGGTTAAAAAAAAGTCAACAGATAACAGTTGCTGCGAGAAACAAAATTCATCTACTATATTTAACTGAAAAAATGTTTTTTTCCTTTTTTTAACTTTGTGTACAAATATGTCTTTTCTTAATTCTTTTTGTTTTCTGTGGTTTAATTTCTTGGTATGTGTGTGTGTGTGTGTTAGTCATCACTGCTTTGAGAAATAGATTTGTAAGCTTATTCCTGGAATTATTTTATTCAAAGTCATTTCTTTTCTTTCTTTTTTTTTTTTTTTTTTTATGAATTGCAACATGTTCATTTTGGAACCCGTTAGCGGATCTAGATCTGTAGGAATGAAATATAAAGAAAAAGGTAGGATCATAACTGTTATGAAAAGAGACTGAAATAGTAATAAGGGATGGTTATTTTACAATTTTTTATCCGAATAACCTGTTGATACTAGTCTTATCAACAGAAGGTAGAAAATAGTTCATATCTTAATTTGTCCTAAATCTTGGATAAAACAAAAAATGAAGCTTAACGACTCTTACACTTTCCATAAAATTAATTAATCAATTAGTTAAAAAGTTGGTGCAAGAAATATAAACAACCAACCGATGGATACATCAAGGGCTTACATCCACGTGTTAAATTAATTTCATCCAAAAAAATTGTAAGAGTTAGGAGAAAAATATGATTTCTTACTTCCACATATCAGAGTATTTGTATATATGTCCTATACATTTTTGTCCTGCTGGTGGTTCAATACCACAAATTCTGGCCACTACAGATGGCAGACCAAATAATACGAAATATTTTATCATAAAGAATTGGCCCTGACAATATCCAATTCCCCATAAAGTCCACTGGTCCATGTTTTCTAGAACAGACATATTATGTTGAAATGCATTGAAATATAAGAAGTGAAGGATGAATTCGTTAAAAATGCCAAAAATATCACCCTTATTGCTTGGAATGCTATAGATTTCATTTGCGATGCTTTTAAAGTTCATTCATCTGAAAATAAAACATGTTGTTAATATATGCTGTTTTTTTTTATGGATTTTGCACATTTTATTTACATAAAAAGCAGCGTTCTGTATTTCGGTAAACATTTTGTAAAAATATTAGCAGAGGCACATTTTATATTTATAGATCAAAAGGCATAATGTACTAACCGTCCTAGACATATAAATGTACAAACAGTCTTAGATATACAAATGTAGTAACAGAAATAGACATATAAATGTACAAACAGCCCAAGACATATAGATGTACTAACCGTCCTAGAAAAATGAATATAACAACCGTCCTCAACGCCTGATTTTTATTTAGACCAGACTTTGGTCCAGTGATTGTCGTTGTTTACCACTGTTTACTGCTATGCATAATTGTTGTCGTTTAATGTTATTAGCTTACATAAATCCGTTTTTTTTTAAATTGTTCACCATAATGTTATCCCGGGCTCTTTATAACTCGCATAATGGTTTGCTAATTGTTGAAGGCCGTACAGTGATCTGTATTTGTTAAGATCCTTGTCCTTTGGGGTTTGATGGATAGGTTGTCTGTCATTTGGCAATCCTACCACATCTTCGTTATTTCAAATAAAGTTACAACGTTGCATTTGCGATTAACTTTTTTTTCATAATAAAAAATATTCAAAATTACGTCAGAATATTACAAATAAAACATACCTGTTTTGAAAAATCATCGAAGGTAATAATGGGTCCACAGAAAAACAAAGGATAGCAAAAGAAATAACTAAGGGCATCCATAAAAGAAAAGTGTATCTCCACTTTTTGTTCCATTTCTTCATCAGCTTTTCTTGTAGGGCAGGTACTTTCGCTATGTTTTGTGCTGGCGCTTTGCTGCAGAGGAACTTTGCACATTGTTTATTTTTTAATTGAGACAACATACTCACACGCTCCAGGCAAAAACTTGTATAACGCAGATGTGTTAGCTATAATGTAAACAGTAAGGTGTAGTATGAGTCCTCAGGGGTCAATGAATTCTAAATAAAATATGGCAATCATTAATTGACTGAAGTTTACTCAAAGTCATGGGGAAAACATTGCATGCTTATTAAGGAAGAAATAAGGAAATATTTGTTTAAAGAATGTGTAATATACGTCTTAGGGTGTTCAATTGCTACTTAATCTTACAGCGAAGTGTGTTATTAAATATATGAGAGCAAAATACTTAAAACATCAAACAAAACAAGTCCCTTTTTTCACTTTAAAATATGAAGTTAAGGTCACACATATTTTTTTATTTCAATGGTTATCTTACCAAACATTTTTAAAAATTTAATAACTATTACACGCATCTTCCTATCTTGTTTTCTTTGCTCTTTGATATTGTTAAAATATATAATATAGAAATTGATATCGGTTTTTTCGCCCCCCTCCCTCCAAACTTGCCATCCATGTAACACAAGGTTGAGAGCGATGGACAGTATCCACACCAAACATTTAGACTGTAGTTAACTGACCAGATTCAAAATGTTCTCTTACAGTGAAGGCGGATTTAAATACATTGTTTAAATTCAAAAGGTTACACAAAATGAGAGTGGGGAATCGACACAAAATATATTTTTTTAATTTTATTTCTGGAACTGTGCATTAAAAGGGAATACGTTTTAGTTTTCTCGTTTGGATTGTTTTACATATGCCATTTCAGGATCACAGTCAGTAGCATCCGATTCTCTAGACTATCTTGTAACTTTGTTTGAATTTGACAGTAAGAACGGATGTAATAATAGGATGCATATAATTGCAAAGTGTCAATGAACATTTTGATTGACTGATAAAAAACCTCCCGTACATATTATTTTTGCTAAATTTTACTATTCACTTAAGCCCCTAGTCTTATATCTTGCATTCTGGTGATGAAACTACTGCTATGAATGTACTTTGAACATTTCCAATTGTTTACATTCTTAGTTGGCGAAGAAATCAAAATTTTGCACATTAATAATATATAATATACGTACTTACAAACGACAAATGATGAGCTGCTAGCCAGTCCAGTGCTATGTAAGCAAAGAGTGACGGATAGATACTCCAAAATAAATTGTAGAAAAAAGTCATTCATTATCAGAAATGTCCTGAAATACAGGTTTTCATATGAAACTATGTCATATTCACAGCACAGACCATTCCCCTATCAACCAACGTTCTTGCAACTGGTCGTACAATTTCAATCGATGGTTCTATTAATACTGTATAAGCTATAATTGTTAAGTTAAAAGGGCTTTATATAAAAACTTAACATTTCCCTTCGTTCTGTAGTTTAATTTTGGCTTCAACGCTTATTTATTTAATAGATCTTAATAATAAAAAAAAAGCATTGATCTTTTCTATCTTTAATTTTAGAACATGTGATTGTTTTATACTATATATTGTCTAATGTAAAACATTTGAATTTCTTTAAAATCTTATTTCATGTTCTCAAATAACATATAATAGATTTTCGTAAATGACCATTCTACTACCAAGAAGTTAGAGGTCACCTCTTCGAAATATTTACGCTCGTAATCATGCCTTGGTTGATTTTTACTGAGTATATGTGTCACAAATGGCTACGTATCAATTGTCAAAGTCATAATTTTGTTCTCTTTTCATTTTTTGTTTGCCACTTGACCTTAAGCAACCAACAATCAATCAATAATTGTTCTCTTTTCAGCGGTCATTGCTTGCCACTGAATACAACCTTGTATTACGTTTTTACATATCACGAGCGACACGAAAGTCGCCATTGGTGGCACAGGAACTGTTTTTTTTCCTGATATCCGAGTAAGCCCATTTCTCAACCTTTAGTTTGTCGTGTAATATTTTGTTGACTGTTGTGTGTACTTTTTCTTTTATTGTCGGTTCTCCTTCGACGTATGAAGTTTGGTTGCTCGATCAGTAGCTTCTTATTTTCAAAGGTCTATTTGGTTAAAAAACACACATAGACGTCATGGTTTATCTTTAAAGATATCGTTTGACTGATAGTCTGATTGTTGTTTGCTAGACGTCCAGTGGCATATTTTCTATGCACATGCAAGTAGAAAACAAATTAGCAATACATCTAATAGACAGGATCTGCAAAATAAATCGATCAAAATGAAGGGAGGACATTATACTGCCACAAGAAAAGAGCCCTGATTAAGGTTGTCAATAACAAGTTTTGTGTGCACGGAAATTGATATTAAATGCAAATCATTGAAAAAAAATCTTTGATATCTTTTAAGTGTTTTTCAGGGAAAATGATAGTTAAGAGCAAACATTCCTTGCTTCTCTTAATGAAAGCCCATCCAAATTCAAAGTCTAACCCACCAAAAAAGGCACCATTCTCTTAAAATATAAAACTTAAGTAAACACATACAACATTATTTCAAATAACATTCAAATATTCAACTGAAATCAAAACTATCCCTAAAAAAATTACTGAGCACTTGATATCGCACCCGGTGGGATAACGTATGTCACGTATTGCCTTAACTTTAATTGAACTGTTTTCTATTCGTATACGTGTTTTTCTTGTTTATCCTTACGGTTTTTTCGCTGCTTTTGATTTGTTTCGTTTGTAAATTGTAGTCAGGATTTCTATGATTTTGATCCCCTTTCTTGATTTGACACCCTATACATGCTATTTGTAACAATATTGACTTAAAGGATGAAAATTTCTTGAAATCGTAGCACACAATTACTTAATAACACATAGGCTTTCACACCAGCAGTGGTGCATCACATATCAAAGCGAAAGATAATAAAAGCACAATAAAAACTCATAATTCGAAGAGTGACCAACAAAACCATGGAAAAGGACGAAAAACGAAGAAAGGATAAACAACAGCCTACACTACATATTCCCAACTAGTCTACTTACTGTATGATGCTATATACACACAGTATATAATGTATGTCACCACAGATATGTGTACACTAATGTAGAAGTATATTTCCCAGGCTGGTAATATCATCTTAGACTGTCTAGTGTTATTCTTTTTCTTGGACTCCATTTCAAAAATGAACCCGTATATCAATACTATTTAATATACATAAAAGAAAATGTTCATTGTTTCACAGTAAAAAGCATCTTGAAATATAATATCTTTAATGAAAACTTCCCCTAACCGATTGGTCGTCTCAAGAGTAAGTGTTATATGATTGATTGTTGGTTGCTTAACATCCATTGGCAAATATTTCATGCATGTTCAGGACGAGAACAAATTAACAATAAATGCAATAGGTAGGTCATGTAATAGAGGCCGTCCTTTTTGATTTTATCAGTTCCTTTATTTTTTTATAAGTTTTGGATTTTCAAATATTTTGGCCAAGAGCATCACTGAAAAGACATTTATTGTCGAAATGCTCATCTGGTGCAGTAAAATTGTTAGCGTTAATGTTAATAATTGCATATTCAGGACGAGACAATGTTAATTCGATATGAAAATAAACCAAAGTTTGTACTAGACCAACACGCAGAGCTGGATTTTTAATGTGCGAGATCATAAGGTAGTAGTCCGCAGAAAGACATCTCACTCTACTCGGACACATTATTCTGACTCCGAGTCAACCAGTCTTTGCTCTCACTCCTGAATAACTTGTGTTAAACGGAGAAGCAGCAAATACAAATTTCAAAATCGTTGGTTTGACCCGGCTGGTATAATGTATGCCCACTGAGAGAAGGTCTTACATGTGCAATCCGCTGACCCAACCTTTCATTTCAAAAACATTATCGATTCGTTGAGCGTATCTTGCTATAAAAAACTTATGCATCACCCGACATGCGACTCCAGACTCCAAATTGGCACGATACTATGACACAGTCGGTTACTCATTGCAGATCAGACGATTATTCTTGTATCTTTAAAAAGATTGAAGACCGCAAAAATATGTCTCTCGTGTGTTGAGACAAATGTAGACACAGCGCATGGTATGGGGACCGTAAAATTTGTATGGTGTCGATTTCAGTCGTTCTCATTATAACCTTGGCGGAGTAGTTTTTGTGTTATAAGGACATCCTTGTTCATGAAGTCCGTATAATCTGAACATGAACGTGCGTAATGTATTAGTTGAGATGAGACAGAGGGTATGTTACTACTGAAAAATGAAAAGTTGACAAAGATGCTAGTGATCATAGAATAGATTTAAGTCAGATTAACACAATGCAACTACAAAGAATTCACAACTTATATGATATTTTGAAAATCAGTATTTGTTGCACCTACACCCTGGGGATGAAGAGTAAATATTTAAGCATTTACATTTAGTTCAGTCATTATAGAAAGTGACCCTGAGGATTACGACGCATAATTGACAAAGACTTGTTTCATATTGCCGTGACAAGCACGATCAGCTTTCTTTGAACCTTTTAGAAAACATTTATTATTATGTCAAACTGGGACTAAAACATGAATTTGAAAAAGATTTGAATTAAAGTTAAGATTGATATGACTTGTTTATATTTATGTACTAGGGAATTTTTCATTTCGAAATATATTCCACATAAATCTAAAACAGATGAATTCCGATGAACATTTTATTTATGTTTTTTTCATTTTTACAAAAAACAAAATAACAAATAACTACTCACCTAAATTGATAGTAGTTTGCTGTATTTAGAAAAGGTCAGATTGTGTGTCTATATGTAAATGAAACACGTTTTAGTTGTGACAATTTTAATCTGGGACCTATGCAACATGTCCGATATTTAAGTGTACTGATGTTTATTTCATATTTGAAACAAGAAATTTGTATAATTCTTTAATATTACTGTCACTTAACAAGTAGCAAGCCACTACACGTTTTATTCAAGAACTCAGTTGAGAGTGCTTGCTGTTGTGACAAAGTATGAACAAAAGAAAACATAATAATGTAAAAAGATTCATTCAAAACAGTAAAATCACAAATATCAAAACAGAATATAAACAAACTATCACCAACACTTATAACAAATAAACATACATTTTCTGCTAATAAATCAATGCAAAAGGTATCAAGATATAACAGAATTTGGGTGTGTATTATACACACTTTTAACTTTTAGATTGTTTCATTAATAATTTAATAACAGTAAAATCTGTCTAAATCATACAAAACACACATTTGTCAATAATAAATTTTGCATCATGATATATACCATGAACATTCTGTTATATTTCAACAAAACCTCAAGCCCTTATAAGGTTTGTTTAGACTTCAGTTCAGTTAGATACTGTTTTGGGAATAGCATGCTTCCAAATCAGATCAATTTCATGGTTATTTTTGTTCATTGAAGCATATGCATATGATATATCTTTCCTTCAAATATAAAAAAAGAGTAGTCTACTATAAAAAAAATGTTTATGTGTCCATTTTTCATGTATAAAGGAAAATGAAATTTCTCTTGATGTATGTTATTATATAAAATTTCTTTATCTCAGTCTCCATCTTTCTTTCAATTGATTTTTAGAGTAAAAAGTTTTTCTATCAAAATTCACATAGTACATACATGTAGTGTCATTGAAAACCGTTCACTAGTTGAGGAGGGACTTACTGAAGATATTGGGGATTTTTTGGGGGTGGGGGATTGGTATTTTTGTCCTCGTAGTCATATTTATTTCTTTGTTTTTATATATTTTTATTAATGATATTGAGCTGTAATATATAATAGATATAAGAAGATGTGGTATGAGTGCCAATGAGACAACTCTCCATCCAAGTCAAAATTTATAAATGTAAACCATTATAGGTCAAAGTACGGTCTTCAACACGGAGCCTAGGCTCACACCGAACAGTAAGCTATAAAGGGCCCCAAAAATTACTAGTGTAAAACCATTCAAACGGGAAAACCAACGGTCTAATCTATATAAAAACGAGAAACGAGAAACACTTATGAACCACATCAACAAACGACAACTACTGAACATCAGATTCGTATAAGTCTATTACTACTTCATTAAGTATTTGTATCTACATTACTAGCTACTGAACTCATGGTTCGATATCAAGTTACATATTCAACCAAAAGCAAAGAGCAGTGATTATGATTTATCCAAATCCTTCATACATAAAAAAAAAGTCATGAGAACATGTCTTTCTTGATTTTGGAACATTATTATTGTCTCTCAGAGAGAAAAAAATATCCACAGATTAGATGGTACCCGATTTGTTCAGTACTCTCACCTCCTAAAGCTTCCAAGACATTTTTAATAAATGAATCCTAAATATTGAGGTCGTACACCTCATGATACGGAAAGTATAATATATTTTTACTCATTCTCGCATAGCAAATTAAGACATTAAGGAAAATGATTCACTTCATACAATATATTCCAAAATCTACACTTTTAAAGTTTGATATTTGAACAAAATTTAAGTTTTATTCTAGAATAATTCTATTACTTAAAATGAATTCCGTGCGTGCAACCTGACCTTTGTATAATGGATGAAAACATTTGTTAAACTTAACGTAGAATATGGTTAAACTTACCGTAAAATATTTTATTCGCTTCTTTCAACTGTTTCTGCGACTGTTTGATAGAGCGCCGCATTGCTACGATTGGTTCTTTCGTCGAGTATGATCCGTAGCATTTTTCAAGGAACTTTTCGATATTCTGCAAAGGTTCCCTTGCAGTTTCATATTCTTGTAGTGCCGGAGGGAAATGCACGGTGAAGACCCCATCACATACGGAACACACAACAGAATAAGCACACATAAAGACGATCATTTTTTGATTATTTTAAAAAATCTGTAAGTAATAATTTTGCGATTTAATTACTTGTTTGTAATTGTTCATTATTATTAATTAGTTAATTGCTGCTTAAAAAGTGGGAGAGCGAAAAGTCATTGTGACCAACAGTCTACAAACGGATACAGTAACAAGACATCCATATATATGTATATTTTAGTTCAAATGACTTTGAAGCATTTTCCTCTGTGTAATGATCTCTCTTCCAACTTTACATCCCTGTCTTAACTTAAAGTGAAACAAGAACTAATATACAACTATGCTCCGCTCGAACTTATAAGCATAATTATTACTTTTTAGTTAAAGGCATATATACAAAGCAGATCTGGAAACATAGGTAAGATATAGTAATTGGAGTGACTATAGGTATATCTAATCATGAGGATGACCAATGAGAGCAAAACGACCAATGAGAGCAAAAACCTTATTTCCAATGGGTTTTTTATGTTCAGCGAACCATAAAATCTTGGTCAAACCTTAATTTAGAAAATATACTAAACATGTCTCTTATAATGAATATGTGTGTACGGTTTTTAGTTGATTTTACATAAACTACCTTAAAAATAACTGTAAACTTCCTTAAACAAAACTTACATTTACTTAAAAAATATTACATATCCATGTCAAAATTATGATACAGATTGAATTTTTAGTATAGATAATCTTTCGGCAGTCAACATTAATTAAAATCATAAAGCAAACATTGCTGATAGGAATATTCTCCGTTTATTCAAATAAGTAAACTCATCATAGGTACCAGGCTTAACATTTTGTACGTCAGACGCGCGTTTCTTCTATATAAGACTCACCAGTGGCGCTTGCATAAAAACAAAAAGATCAAATAAATAACGAAATTGACGAGCATTAGGGACCCAAAATTCCGAAAGGTTGTGACAAATACAGCTACGTTTATTAATTCCTGGGGTAGTAAATATTTTGAAAAATTCATAGTTTTGTTAAAAGTTAATAATAAGTATGACCATATCAATATTAAGACAATGCTGACTACTGAACTGGTGATACCTTCGAGGGAGGAGGCAACTTCCACCAGCAGTAGCATGGACCAAGTGGTTGTATATAAACTCATCAAAGATTATCTAATGTCAAAAGGCCCGGCAAAGTTTACCGTAGATGGATATGGCTATAATTTTAGGTCCTTTATGGTCATATAGCTTTTCATTTTTTTCAGTTCTTATACATCATAGGTTTTTAATTATTAGGCTTTGAACGTTCCTGATGAAGGTAAATCCAGAAAAACGCTTCGGACGCATGAAATTTATAACGTGCTGTTTTTCACTTTTTACAGCACTATCAGTCCCCGAGGGTATCATCAGCTTAGTAGCCAGTACTTCGGGTACTGACATGATTTATAACAAACCCTTCTAAACTTGTTTGTGTATCAATTTAGAAATTATCAAGATACTAAGCTTTCAGATTCCTCAGGCAAAGTTGACCTTTGATAGATTTGGCTATTATTTAAGGTACTTTTTGGTCATGTAGCTCTCCAACTGTTTCGGTTCTCATACATCATTGGCTTTCAAATTTTCGACTTTGAGCGTTCCTGATGAAGGCAAATCCAAAAAAGCGCTTCGGACGCATAAAATTTATACAGTGTTCTTTTCATTTTTTAGTTAAAAAAGTATAGAAAAAGAATAAGTAACAGTTGGAGAGTGGGAGTGAAAAAAAAAAACAAAAACAAGGAGAAGTAGAGAAATTACCATATAACACTACTTACTACGTTTTATAACAGAGAGGCGAAATATACCAAAGGGACATTCAAACTCATCAGTCAAAAAAAAAAAAAAATGTCAATGCCATGGAAAAAAAAGAAACATGATCAAAATACAAACAACAGTATACAAAACAAAACATAGAACAAAAGACCGAGCAACACGAACTCCACCAAAAACCGGGGTTGATCACAGGAGGCGGGGTAAGCAGATCCTGCTTCACATATGACAACCGTGTATAAGTGTAACATACTCATGATGAATAATATACAATAAAGTATATATTGTGTTAATAGCAAGGTGTGAATCAGTTGAAGAACATCAAACAAAATGATACATTGTCTGTACTTAATTGATGAGTTTGAATGTCCCTTTGGTATATTTCGCCTTTCTTTTATAAAATGTAATAAGTAGTGTAATATGATAATTTATCTACTTCTCCTTGTTTTTGTTTTTTTGCACTCCCACTCTCCAATGTAAATAAAATATTAATTAAGTACAGACAATGTATCATTTTGTGTGATGTTCTTCAACTGATTTACACCTTGATATTAACACAATTTATACTTTAAATACAAGTTCTCAAAAACTTTCCAAGTATTGTCAAATCAGTTGTTTATTTATTTTTGTACATATCTTTCAGTTTTATCTTCATAGTCTGCAGAGAGAGATTCTTTTGAATGCACCTAGAGCTATACATATATTGTTAAATATAAAGAAAAATCATATTTTAAAAAAGAGGCGGAAGATCCCCAAAGGATATTAAAATTCATAAGTCGATCACAAACTGGCAATGTCATTACAAAAAACGAGAGACAACCACAAGACAAACAACAGTTTACCAAACACAACATAGAAAACTAAAGACTGAGCATCATGAATCCCACCAAAAATCGGAGGTGAAAATAGGTGCTCCAGAAGAGCATCTAGTATGGCTTTCAAGATATTAGACAAAGAGAGGTGAACAATACCAAAGGGACATTCAAACTCATAAACCGAAAATACACTGACAACGCAATGGCTAAAAAGGAAAAGACCAACAGACAAACAGACAAACAATAGTACAAAAACACAACATAGTTAACTAAAGATTGAGCAACACGAACCCCACCAAAAACTGGGGGTAATCTCAGGTGCTCCGGAAGGCTAAACAGATCCTGTTCCACATGTGGCACCCGTCGTGTTGGTTCTTCATGATCAAGATATGGCATCTGGAGAAAAAAATATCCATATTTCTGATATAAACTAATCAAAGATTGGTCTGCTAAGCGCGCGTGAACTCTACATCAGACTCATCACTGACACTCGAAACTAATCAGTTAGTAAGCCAACTGAAATACGAAGTTGAAGGAGATAGGAAATCATCAAAAATCCCAAAAATTGTGCGAAATACGGATAGGCTATGTATTCTTTTTGGTAAAAACAAATACCCTTATTGTTTCGAATAATTCAACATTTTATTAACAGTGAGTTTACTGTAAATAACCCAGTAGTTGTAAAATATCTCTTCAAAGATATCAGGCTTATAAATTGGTACACCAGACGCGCATGTCGCCTACATCAAAGTAATCAGTAGCCCCCGAATAAAAACAGTTGGAATGCCATATGTAATACGAAGTTAAAGACCAAAAATATCGAAAAGTTGTGCCAAATACGACGCAGGCTATAATAGACTAGCTTTGTTTGCACTAATATTCAGATACAATATGTGGTTAAATTTATTCAAACTTCAATAACTTTATCAAAACTCCATTTTACCAAGAATTTTACAAAGCTTTATAACATAAGGTTTTTCATGAGCAAGAGTTGCATCGTGAGCAAAATTTTTATCATTTTTCATATTTATTTTTCGGTATTTTAACAATAAATGGGCTCAGTTCTTTGGAAGGCAGTATAACACTTTAACAATGACAGCAGCAGGCGAGACAAAGGGTTCCGTAGAACTTTCTACGTTTTTAAAGATAATATGTCAAAGGCTTTTATTGGACAAAATTCGCCATTAAATGATAACTTCTATTTCGGAATAGTCTCATAATTTAAGTAAAACTAAAGGTGGTAGATAGACCTTGTCAGGTTATCGGTATCTATTATGGCTTTCAAGATATTAGACAATTGCAGCCAATTCAATTTTGTTTTAGAAAACTTGAAACTAGTAGTTATTCATTTTCCTCATTTTCTGGAAATGATTTGCTTTATTTAGGCTTTGAATAACGCTAATTTATATGTTTTATACAAATTGATGAAAAAGCTTACTAGTAATTTAATCAGAAATGAGGATTTTCAGGCTTCTTGGAATACAAACAGTGTTACAATTTAATAATGTATAAAATAAAAATATTATTCTTTGTAATGGGTTGGAGGTTACATTTCAGTAACTTATAATATTTTCATAAGTTGATTTATTTTAATTTTAATAACATTATATGCATGTTTCATAAGAATCCGTACTTTTGATTAGCTAACAGCAATTGACAGGCATTGCAAAATAAGATTTTATTTCCCAAATGAATGTAAAATTTATAACAGCACGCGCTTCCCGTGACAACGTCACAGCAATGCATAGGAAAGCAAACAAAAATTTGATATAACTTTTAATTTCAAGGTTGTAGCATAAAAATGCTTTTATAAGAATTGAATGCTTCTTTTTGTAATTTGATAGGATTGAAAAGTGTTGATCGTGATAAGGGGGGTGACATTATATTATGTCAAGGTATAAATCGTTTCGAGTTAAACAAAATGTGTTAATAAAATGAATAAAGACTCTCTGCCATAGACACCAAATTATCCAAATGATAATAAAATTACGAAAAAAGTAAAATCACAAAAATACCGAACTCCGAGGAAGATTCAAAATTGAAAGTCTCTAATCAAATGGCAAAATCAAAAATCTCAGACACATCAAACGAATGGATAACAACTGTCATATTCCTGACTTGGTACAGGCATTTTCTTATTTAGAAAATGGTGGATTAAACCTGGTTTTATAGCTAGCTAAACCTCTCACTTGTATGACAGTCGCATAAAATTCCATTATATTGACAACGATGTGTGAACAAAACAAACAGACATAATAGGTAAAATGTCAAAATAGGGTACAACAGTCAACATTGTGTTATAATCTTAATCACTATAAAACAAACAAATATGTAACAAAGAAACACAAAAAGGCATATAGACAAAGCACATAAGCAAAAATGAAAGACAAGAATACAAAAATTTACCATTGCACAATAACACAATGACGGGATGTATAAGTACCGAGCCACGTCAAATGGATTTCACAAAAAATAGACTAAACAGTAAATGTAATATTCAAAAAGACAAATAAAAAAATACTATAATACGTAATTAAGACGATAAACAACGTCAGTACTCAGAATCTATACTACAAGACCATCGTGTATTATTTGTGAAGTTGATACGGAATATTTATCAACAAGGTCTTGGTACCTTCCGATGAACTTTTTTTAGAAAAAAGGACGAGACGTTCTTTAACATACCCCTGGTTCATTAACTTTCTGCTCAGACACTTGTGATGCTTTACAAAGCCTGAGTAGCAGCTGCAAGCTCGTGAATACCGAATAAGTTAGGAAATGTATATCCCATATGCAGGTGAAGTTGGTATATTGCTACTAAGGTGGGGGAAATTGATAATTTCAAAATTAAAATCGTCTCGTTTGTCATAGATTCTGGTACTGAGATGACCGTGTATGTCAAATTCGAGGTATAAGTCTAAAAATGAGGCGGAGGAAGCCGTGTCTGTTGTTTCTTTAATTTCTAGTTCTGGTGGATATATTAATGGAACCCAATCAGAAAAGTTTGGATTATTAATGGAAAGAACATCATCAATATATCTGAATGTGAAATTAAATGACCTGGCTTCTTTGATCTTCTTGTTTTTGACAAGTGTCTGAAGGAACCCCGACTCATATGAAAATAAGAAGAGGTCGGCAAGGAGAGGCGCACAGTTCGTTCCCATAGGAATGCCGACAATTTGTTGAAAAGTCTACCTTCAAATTCAACAAATATGTTGTCAATAAGAAACTCCAGCATACTGATCACTTGTTCCTCTGTGTAGCATGTTTTACCCTTTTGTTCGCTATTAACAAAATATGCCTTATGGTATCCCAAAGTAATAAATTTATAGCGTATGCTACCATTTTTATGTTGAAAAGCATTGTGGATTATTTCTTTTAGACGATTTTTCAATTTCACATGGGGAATGGTGGTATACAGGGTTAAAAATCAAAAGTTTTGATAGAACTAATTTCAGAAAAGATCGAGATTTAAAATTATCCAGAAACTCTTTAGAGTTTTTTAGAATCCACATATGGTTAATACCACTACGCGAGTAAACCGTTTCATAGTATTTCTGAAGACCCTCTTTCACTGCGAACACAATTTTTGTCAATCTAATGGACAATTCCTTAGTCAAACATGCAGATGAGCCGGCAATGTACCGTTGTTTGTGAAGCTTAGGTATCCAATACAAACAAGGTAAGTCCTCTGAATTGCTATTCAATGTAATGTTCATTGAAGCCATGGAGGACTTATGATTCGCCAAAATCTCTTCCTTGTCAAAAGTAAAATCACAAAAATACTGAACTCCGAGGAAAATTCAAAAAGGAAAGTCCTCAATCAAATGGCAAAATCAAAAGTTCATACACATCAAACGAATGGATACCAACTGTCATATTCCTGACTTGGTACAGGCATTTTCTTATGTAGAAAATGGTGGATTGAACCTGGTTTTATGGCTAGCCAAACCTCTCACTTGTATGACAGTCGCATCAAATTCCGTTATATTGACAACGATGCGTGAACAAAACAAACAGACACAATTCGTAAAAATGTCAAAAATAGGGTTACAGCAGTCAACATTGTGTTATCATCTTAATCACTATAAAAACAAACAAATTTTAGGAAGAAGCATACATCAAATTTAACATCCTCATTATGCTTATAGCATATGATTTTATATATCTATGTAACATCCACCTATAAAGGATGGAAGGTTTTAAGTACTGGCGTAAAATCGCGCGTTTGAAATTCGCACAGGTAGACATAAAATAATTTTGTCGTTCAAAGTATGAAGAGATACATAAATACAGAGTCAGGTAAAATGGACATCACAAAAAACAGACTCAGCAGTAAAAGCAATATCAATAAATAAATAATAGTGTGGTTCATATTATGACGGATACACAAGCACAGAGCCACGCCAAATGTATATCACAAAAACAGACCCAACAGTAAAAGTGATATAAATAAATAAAATAATTTTGTCGTTCAAAGTATGACAGAATACATATGCACAGAGTCACGTAAAATAGATATCACAAAAACAGACTTAACTGTAAAAGCAATATTAATAAATAAAACAATAGTGTGGTTCAAACTATGACGGGATATATGAGTACAGAGTCACGCCAAATGTATATCACAAAAACAGACTCAACAGTAAAAGTTACATCAAAAATGAAATAATTTTGTCGTTCAAAGTATGACGGGATACATAAGGACAGAGTCACGTCAAATGGATATATCAAAAACCGGACTTAACAGTGAAAGTAATATTAATAAGGACAAATAAAAAATACTATAACACGTTATAAAGATGATAAACAACGTCAGTACGCAAAATCTATACTACAAGACCATCGTGTATTATTTGTGAAGTTGATACGGAATATTTATCAACAAGTTCTTGGTACCTTCCGATGAACTTTTTAGAAAAAGGACAAGACGTTTTTGACATACCCTGGTTCATCAACTTTCTGCTCAGACACTGGTGACGTTTTACAAAGTCTGAGTAGGAGCTGCAAGCTCTTGAATACCGAATAAGTTGGGAAATGTATATCCCATATGCAGGTGAAGTTGGTATATTGCTACTAAGGTGGGGAAATTGATAATTTCAAAATTAAAATCGTCTCGTTTGTCATAGATTCTGGTACTGAGATGACCGTGTATGTCAAATTCGAGGTATAAGTCTAAAATGAGGCGGAGGAAGCCGTGTCTGTTGTTTCTTTAATTTCTAGTTCTGGTGGATATATTAATGGAACCCAATCAGAAAAGTACGGATTGTTAATGGAAAGAACATCATCAATATATCTGAAAGTGAAATTAAATGGCCTGGCTTCTTTGATCTTCTTGTTTTTGACAAGTGTCTGAAAGAACTCCGATTCATATGAAAATAAGAAGAGGTCGGCAAGGAGAGGCGCACAGTTCGTTCCTATAGGAATGCCGACAATTTGTTGAAAAAGTCTACCTCCAAATTCAACAAATATGTTGTCAATAAGGAACTCCAGCATACTGATCACTTGTTCCTCTGTGTAGCATGTTTTACCCTTTTGTTCGCTATTAACAAAATATGCCTTATGGTATCCCAAAGTAATAAATTTATAGCGTATGCTACCATTTTATGATGAAAAGCATTGTGGATTATTTCTTTTAGACGGTTTTTCAATTTCACATGGGGAATGGTGGTATACAAGGTAGAAAAATCAAAAGTTTTGATAGAACTAATTTCAGAAAAAGACCGAGATTTAAAATTATCCAGAAGTTCTTTAGAGTTTTTAAGAATCCACATATGGTTAATACCACTACGCGAGTAAACCGTTTCACAGTATTTCTGAAGACCCTCTTTCACTGCGGACAGAATTTTAGTCAATCTAATGGACAATTCTTTAGTGGAACATGCAGATGAGCCGGCAATGTACCGTTGTTTGTACGGAATTTTGTGAAGTTTAGGTATCCAATACAAAAAAGGTAAGTCCTCCGAGTTGTTGTTCAATGCAATGTTCATTGAAGCCATGAAAGACTTATGATTCGCCAAAATCTCATCCTTGTCAAATGATATGTTTATGTATGTGGGATTACCTGAGTGCTCATTTATTCCTAATTCTTTTACAAGACACTCGTAGTAATACGATTTACATACAAAGACAATATTATTTGAAGCTTTGTCCGCAGGAACAACAACATACTTATCGTGAAGAGATGCTAGACATTTCACAGCCTCTTTGTCTCTGAAAACGGACTTTGGTCGATCATTCACACAGTTTTTCAACTTATGAATGCGACGTTTTATCCGAGACCTGATTGTTTTGACCCATTCTGACAAAGTGTCCAGTTCAACTTCTTTTCGTTTAGCCCATGCTCTGGCGTAGTCCTCAATGGAATCCATAATTATTTTGAAGTTGTGGTTTCAATTGATGTGTTGGGGTTCTCTAAACTTAGGACCATGAGACATCACCTTTCGGAGATGTTCATGTTGAATTATGTTTAGATCCCCAGTAATAACATGGCCAGAGGGGCTGTAAAGATAAGGCGAGTGGGAACAGTCACTTGGCAGAGGATTTTTGAGGTAGTGTTCTAAATCAAGGTCCTGCAATGCTTGTTTATAGTTAAATACTTTGGGTGCAATGCTTTTGGTGTAACTGTAGGATACAATAGGAACAGACTGATTTTGAAAATAAAGTGGAATTTTAGATGTTACCTCCTTGTGATGTAGAACGTTGCTGATGTTGATTGAAACTGAACAGGAAGGAATTTCCTCTTTTCCTCATGTTAAGGTTCCGATCTGACTGGTTTAAAAAGACGAAAAAGAGCAACATCACAAATTATACTGACAAGTCTGTATATTGGAGAAAATGTATTTATGCATCCTTTGTCAAGTGCATCATCTCTCAAACATTTTAGAAAATTAACAGGCATTGAAAAAAGAATAGTTCTAATGTAATGTAACCCTAGCGGATGATGAAGATGTGAAAGAAGGTCATCAAAGCTCCCAGAGGGCGATCTAGATTTGGAAGACTTTTTTACATTAGGCCGATGATAATGTTTTTGCCCATGACTACGTTGGTGTCGTAAGGTAGTATTAGATAAGCTTATTACATTAACATCACTGCATGCTTGACTTGACAAATTTCCTACTCCTTTGATGTTATCATTGCAACCATATGGCATTGCGGTACTTTCGGAAAGGAGTACTTAGTATAGAGCTATTGGTGTGGTGATAAATTTTCTCGATGATGCGTACTTTAATAGATAAAGGAGAATCATGGTCCAGTTGATTAAAATGGCTTTAAAGAACCCTGAATTGCGGATCTTTTTATCAGACCGGTGTTGATTCATCCTTTTACGCAAAGTTTGTCGAGTTTCACCAGAGTAAAGACAACCACGTCCACTTACCTGGTTCCTGACATGAGGATGTGATACGGTTATAATAGTACTCAACCCTTTCCCGTATAATCTCGAGCGATTGACAAACATAGACAAATGTCGTTTTTAATCATTTTTTGTTCACATGACGTCAAAGGGTCAAAATTTTACAATATGCATCGAGAAACTATGCATACTTTAAAAATATACCAAATGTATAACATTTTCTCGATTTTGGAAGTTGGGTGGTTTAAATGGTCAGTTGGACGGCAAACGATTTAATGGCTTCTAAGGTCAAGACATTGGTCACGTGATAAAAGGTCAGAGTTTACGATATTTTGGTAAACGTGCATGCCTCGTGGTTTTTGGACTCGTATCGTCTTATTTGTACTCGTACATTAATAAAAATCAAAGTTTTCAATTCTAAATTGAATAAGCTTCCTTATTTCATATAATTATTGTTCAAAAGTGTTGTTCAAGTGTTATAAATTCACGAGTGAAGTGAAACTTTTTTTCTGAAAATTTGCGTAGGTCCACGGAAAATCCCAATAATTCCTTAAATAGGTTTGGTAACGTGTTGAGGGGTATAAAATATGAAGTAAAACCATTTTTTGGCTCTTATTTGACTCTTTCAGATCACAAAAACCCCGGATACGCAATTGTGTCAGCTTATTCGTGGCGAAGCGGAGATCAAAGGGAGAGAACTCGGTACACGCATCGTAGGATACTGCAAGTTAACAACAGTAAATTCGAGTAAAATTTATGATTACAGTTATATTTCGACACTTTCTTGAATAACTTTTCCAATATTTCATGTTCCTCTACTGTTGTACAATTAAAATAGTCATGGAATGGTTGAAAATGACATTTTTTTTCAAGTACTTACAGGTTTTAATTTTGAAAACTTCCTAAGAAGAAAATGAGATTTATCAAACTGACTTTTCTCTGAAACTTGGATTTTTTGTATATTCTCAAACACCCTTTTGGTAGCTAAAAGGATACAAGAGGGGTTTATCAGCCATTTGTCAGCAGAACCTGTGTTACATTAACATTTAAATAAAAATATGGTAAAAAGAAGATGTAGTCATTGCATGCTTCAAAATTGTGAACATTAACATTGAATGAAAAAATGTCAATTTGCAGTGGACAGAAGTACATGTATAATTTTTGTTATATTATTCCTGCTTTAAGATACAGTGGGGGGTCCCAGGGGTCTGGGGATTGGAATCCCCTCTTTTTATTGAAGATTAATGCATTTGAATGGGAGCATATAGTTGGAACCCTACCCCTTTTATCTTTGGTTGAGAATACCCCAACCCCTGTTTTAAAAATTGGCTGGACCCACCACGAGATAAGAAGCGGTAGAAGATGTACAAGTTCTGTTGCTCGCCTTAATCAAGAGAAAACATCTGAACATCCAAAGATCCAGAATTGGGTTTAAAACATAATAATCAACACAAAGAAAACTGAACAAAAGCTGTATTGCAATCTAATATCCTGCAGTTCTCATAATTCCTATTATATGTATTATTTCAAGATTTGCTTTACTTTTTTCTTATATTTGAATTCAAAAGTCCTGCAAACAACTGCTGAGTCCTTTCAATTAAATTATTGATTGAATAATAAGCTAAGCTGACCAGTAAATAAAGTCTGAAAATGCTTTGTTGAAATAAAAGAGTGGTATTATGTCATAAAATATACTGAATCAACTTCAAATTTAATCTAAATTCATATTTACCTCCTCTAAAATGCATAGTCATTGAATTGAACTACAAAATCAAAAACCTGAGACTACTACAATTAATGTATAACAAAGAGATTGGTCACTTCCCCAGAGTTCTCAAAATCTTTTTTCACCTGGTGGTCCTTGAAGAAAATCTGCAGGTACTCACTATCATTTCTATTGCAAATTACCAAAATTGTGTTGGTCCTTTCCAAAAATGTGGTGGTCAAATCCCTAGGACCGCCACATTTCGAGAACTCTGCTTCCCATGTTATAGTAGTCTCAGACAAAAACAAAACTGACTTAAATACAGTATGTTCAGAAATTTTTCGAAGAATGGACAACAATGAGATATTTATTATTCTGATATCAGAAATAATCACATAGTATCAAATCAGAATGCGAGTTGTTTTTATTGAGATAATCAATTTAATCACATTATTTACTTTAATAAAAAACCTCATGATATTATCTGAACTTAGTCATGACTTAGCTTGTCAACATCTCACTTACTTTAAATACTTAAGTTAACCTGATAGTACTAAAATAAAGAGATGTGGTATAAGATAAGATAAGATAATTTTATTCCAGTTAAAGGGTCCATGAAGAGCAAAGTAATTTATCACAATGATTTTTATAATTGACACAATAATGTTGATATAAATCATATTAATATGAATATAACCATCTCCATTCTTAGATTTTAAACCACAGCCAGATCAGAGCCACACATATATTAGAAAAAAAGGCATAGCAATCATATCTATTATAAACAGGCAAATATTCTCAACGTCTTAAATAAAACAATATCTGTACTATACTGATATTTTTCTTAGTTCAAAACATTTATTAAATTGCAACACTTTTCAATACCTCTAGGTTTTCTTGAATAAAAAGCCAATTAAATTTGGCACTTGTGCTTAACTTTTCAAAATTTTTACAACCTATTAATATATTATCATAAAATTCTTTTCTTAAAAAGTTATAAAGGGGACACTGAAATTTAAATATGGTATAATTGCCAATGAGATAACAGTCTAGAAACTATCCACCAGAATCCAAGTGTCTGTTAGCAGTTAAACTATAAGTCACTTTACAGACATCAACAATGATTACATTTCATTGTTTTCAAGCAAATGAGGAAAAAGAGTAATATTAGCTTTTGTCTTACTACATGTACTAGCTTTTGTCTTACTACATGTAATAGAGAATATAAGAAATAATAATATAAATAAGGAAATAACAGAGACAAAAAAGACAGGACTTAGCCACTGGACTATATGTAAACTATTCCCTTACTAATCCTTAGAGGAGCTGCTGTATACTTAGAAAGAAGGATGTTGAGGACTTGGCCCAACAATCAGCATTTTAGACACTACATTATGGTCAATTGCAATCTGCCCTATTTGTTCCAACCTATAATGAGTATTAAAATTAATACCTAGGGTGGGAATTAAACCCATATATGTTCATTTACTCTATTGTTCTTCATGTACATACATAGTCGTGGAATGGTTGAAAATGACTTTTTTTCAAGTACTTACAGGTTTTAATTTTGAAAACTTCCAAAGAAGAAAATGAGATTTATTAAACTGACTTTTCTCTGAAACTTGGATTTTTTGTATATTCTCAAACACCCTTTTGGTAGCTAAAAGGATACAAGAGGGGTTTATCAGCCATTTGTCAGCAGAACCTGTGTTACATTAACATTTAAATAAAAATATGGTAAGCCTACTTACATTGAGTACAGTTGTTAACCGTCTTCGGTTGAAAAGTGGCGTGCACTGTTAATATAGTAATTTGATATTGACAGCTGTATCATTAAGATGAAATTTGACTGAAACAGATCAATAATATCTACAATGTGTATTTCAAAAAAAAAAAAAAAAGATTATGCATTAACTTTTTCTAGCTTCTGCACATCAAATCATATTTTTGAATCACCGCTAAAACCAATATTTCAACAATCTGAAGTAAATAAATCTATAATACTACAACATAATTTACCATTCCCGGACGTTCAAATTAAAAGGGCAAAAAGGGGAAAACTCCAAACCTTTCAAATATAAGACCAGTGGATAATGACTATCACACTACAGACTTGGTACATGAGTTAAGTAGTTAATTCGGATGCTAAGTCACTCAACTATATCCATCTTTGAACAATGCAAAGGTAAGAGCTGATACAAAATGTACGTGATGTATTTTAGTCAATATGTTTCGGTCTTCAATAGTAATTCAACTTAAAAACTTACTCGATTCTCATTAATATTGGACACCTCAACTTGATATAGTTAAGCTACAGAATCTAATCAACAGCTAGCTTAGTCCCCAACTTTACAACATTTTTTCCCTTTTAATTGTTTTTTTTCAAATCATGGTTCATATTGAATGAAATAAATAATTGTGAGTATTTTCATTTTGGGATTGATAGAAACTTTGCAGTAAAGAACTGTTTAATATAGTCCATATTGTTGAAGACTTATTTTTATATTTGGGAATGGAAAATTATTATTGACAGTTTTTTCTCTAGAGTGTAGATTTCTGTGTATTTTTTACCATTTCAAGTTCATAAATGTACATACCTGAAATGAACTAAAATGTGATCTTTTAACACAATGTGGGCTAGAACATTATCTAATTACATGTACACACAAACAAATGTGTAATTCATTAATAGTCTATACATTTTGTTATAAAATCCTTTTTTTACTTTAGTTACGCTGATAAATGTACCCTGCGGCAATCAATAACCTTGTAAAATACCAACCAGGACCACAGACGATATAATTACTAGGAAAGAAAGAGATAGACCGTATTCCACAAGGCTTCCCCCTCCGTTGTAAGGAATTCTTTCTCCACCAGAATTCGTACTCGACAAGACCAAGAATATAAATACATACGATCCCGGACCTGTGTGACAATTTGTGAACTTTTGAACGAACAATTGAACAATCGAACTTTTGAAACATTCTTAAAATTGTATGTACGTTATAAATTATTATTTTATTTCAAACTCGACTTCGTTTTAGTCTTGTCTGAATTTTGATAAACAATTCAGTGTTGACTTTAGATTTATGCTAGCCGGTGTTGAAATTTTCTTTCCGAAACTTTTCTAGACTCGGAACCATTTAGAGATTTTCATATTGTGTAGACATTGATCAATTAGTGAAGACAGTATGCTTATGTCTAGATGTATTTTGGTTATTTAAGTAGTTAGATGACTTTATCATCGCCGAATTATTAAAATTATTAAAACAGTCTTCAGTGCATTCGGGATTAAAAATTAAAAAGACCTTTCAGTTTGCCAAGTTTTTTCAATGTTATTTCGTATGAAAGGCAATAACAAATGTGGAATTGCTTTAATGATGAAACAATTGTAATAATTCAATGGCAGTTATACACATATATCTGTATATAAACCTGATACGGTGCTTTTTGTCCGCAATTTGCTTTTTGTCCGCTTTTGCTTTTTGTCCGATAATTTTGCTTTTTGTCCGACACTTTTGCTTTTTGTCCGTTGCTTTTTGTCCGTTTTGCTTTTTGTCCGACACTTTTGCTTTTTGTCCGTTTTGATTTTTGTCCGATAATTTGGCTTTTTGTCCGACACTTTTGCCTTTTGTCCGTTGCTTTTGGTCCGTTTTGCTTTTTGTCCGCTGATTCTGCTTTATGCCCGATATAAAAATGTGTATATGTTTTGCAGGTTTCACTTTGAACTTCGAAACACCATGCCCCTTTTGGAGTTAAATACAGACCATACTCACTTTATAAATGATTTGCACATGAAATATTCGTTTCTTTCACTAGATATAAGAAGATGTGGTATGAGTGCCAATGAAACAACTCTCCATCTAGTATGATCAATATGTTCTGAATTTACCGCTCACTTACGTTTAAAATGATTTATTGGAAAAGTTTTAGAAGATCGTTATTATGAGCATTTATAATTTTGACATACATTTAGTTTCGCCTGAGAAGAGCGCAACATAATGCAAAATAAAAGTATGCAAGTCCGATGTCATTATCTATTGGTATATATTTCTTTTATTTCAGATGTGAAGAAGATCCGAATGCTTCAAATTTTGCATACTAAAGCTTTATGTTTCAATGACATAATTTTCAATTGTCCTTGATTTAATTTTCGTTGTTTCGTTTGTGTATAGGCTGATTGTAGGGTGCACACGTCCGACCGGTAGGTTTCAACTAACTTTTTGTCAATGTTCTATTTTTTGGTTCGTTTTTTTTTCTGATGCTTTTTAAGCAATGGGTCAATTACAATTACATGTAGCGTATGCAGGGCTTGTTATTTTTACTAGAATATTGAACGGGGTTCATCTAACATTGACCTTATTTTCATGTGCTATTGGTCGATGCTGATTTTTCATGAGATTTTGGTGGGTTTTTTTTAATAATCTCATAGTAGACCAAGTATATTTTCCGAAATGATTGTAATGTGAACATACTATTCGCAAATAGTATGTCTGAAATTTAATACATTTTTATTATTTATTTGTTTGTCTTAATGAGTGTGGTATCTTAGATAATAAATACAATAGGTGGACAATATTGGTTGTATTGGATGATTGCAATATATAGATGTCTAATTGCATGTAAACTGACACTGTCCTTACTTTCGTCATTCATCGATCAATCATGAGTTCTCGACATAAGCTAGATTTTATTTATGTATGATTTACATATCCGACAAGAAGTGGCAATCTGACCTTGACCTCAGTTTCATAGTTCATTTGTCAATTTTAAGTATTGGTGGTTATAGGTCTGTATCTCGGATAATAATTAAAACATTCATGAAAGATACCATGCAGATGTATAACTGTATTCTCCAAACTAGCGTTTCCCTACAAAGGATTCATCAGTGACGGTCGATTAAAAAAAAGTATGGAACTTAGAATAATTGGTAAGATTGCCAATGAAACCACTCTCTACAAGAGACCAAATGTCTTTGACTCAACGCGGAGCAGAAATCTTCACCTAATAGACAATCAAAAACGTGAAAATCATCGGCATCATTTATAATGCATAAACCTAAAAACCGAAAAGATAGCGTTAGAATAAATATAAGATGTGGTATGAGTGCTAATGAGACGACTCTCTTATCCAAGTCACAATTTGTAAATTAAAGTAAACCATTATAGGTCAAAGTACAGTCTTCAACACGGAGCCGTGGCTCACACCGAACAGCAAGCTATAAAGGGCCTCAAAAATGACATGTGTAAAACCATTCAAAGGGGAAAACGAACGTTCTAATCTATATAAAAAAACGAGAAACGAGAACCACATATGAACCACATCAACAAACGACTGAACATCAGACGTCTGTTTGACCTTGATCAATATTGTGATAGTCAAGTTTTTCAGATACTCTTACTAATCGGTCAACTTGACTTATTTTGTTGACCCATTTTCTTCAAGACTATTTTGCCGACAATAATACCAATTTTCCAATCATGATTTCCTTGATAGAGGGTTGCTGCTCACAATGAAGCTGTTAAACCAAGAGTTCCAAGTGGTGAAGTTGAAATCACCCCCTCGTAAGTTTTACGGACGCCATCAAGAGTTGGTTGACCGTTATGGAATATCTGTTTCACAGATGATAGCGGATAGGTTTCAAATATCTTAACTACAATCCCGTCCCCTTTTCCCTGAAAGTGGCCTACCGAATCAGACTTGTTACCGGGTTTGTACTAACATGAGCAACACGATGAGTGCCACGTGTGTAGCAGGAACTGCTTTTAAAAAAGAAGATGTGGCATGATTGCCAATGATACAACTCTCCACAAGAGACCAAATGACACAGAAATTAACAGCTATAGGTCACTGTACGGCCTTCAACAATGAACAAAGCCCATACCGCATAGTCAGCTATAAAAGGCCCCGAAATCACAAATGTAAAACAATTCAAACGAAAAACTAACGGCCTAATTATTGTACAAAAATAATAACGTAAAACAACAGCAACAAACACCAACCACTGAATTACAGGCTCCTGACTTGGGACAGAAAACATACATACAGAATTCGGCGGGGTTATACATGTTGCCTTCCTGAGCACCTGAGATCACCCCCAGTTTTGCTCAGTATGTTATGTTTTTGTACTTTAATTGTTTGTGTGTTTGTCTGTTTGTCTTTTTCTTTTTAGCCATGGTGTTGTCAGTTCATTTTTGACTTCTGAGTTTCAATGCCCCTTTGGTATCCTTTGCCTCCCTCTTTAGATGGAACATTTCTGCTTGAAACCTTAGATTTTCCATTTTCCTTATCTATCTGTAAGCTTGAAATATTATGTATGGTTTTATCCTGAGAAAATGCATAGCATCCTTCAATTTCGTTCAGATTAAGAAATTTTTGCCAAAGTTGAAGGACTTGAAATAAATAAATGCTTTGAAATGTCAATTTTACATCTTTTTTTTTTGTATTATTAATTAATTTGAGTTGTTTAATTTATTTTTGAATTCGTTTCAGACTAGTGATTTGTTGCCTTAGTTATGGCCCTTGAAAAAAGAAACCTTGAAAATATGTAGATACAAGTATTGTTACGATTTGCATGCATAAACTAACGAACTCGTGGTTGCAAATTCAGAAAATGCCATTAGCGTTAAATATCGATCATTCCAGGGCTTGAGCGAGCTTTTTTCTGTAGTATGGGGTTTACTTACTGTTAAAAGCCGAGCGAAAACTGGTTTATAATGATCACACTTTTGATTATTGGCTTTACTGGATAGTCATCTAATGTACAAATATACCACACAAGTTTTACACGAAACCATTGAATTGGCATGAAATTTCTGATGTCTTCTGATTTTTTAGTCAATAAGAAGTCAAACTTTCCGCTATACGGTATTTGTATGACTATATATTAAAATACAAAACATAAGAAATAAAAAATTCTGATAAAAAAGTTTTAATGAAAGAAACATACATCTTCCTGATGTGTAAAAACACGGTAAATACATTTAGAAAAGTGTCTTTTGTACCACTTTCAGAGGTATCTTTCCTTAAAAGTCAAAACGTACAGTCAAATTGGTAAGAAAAGAATTGTGAAAATTATATGACATTAATATGTGTTCTTAAACATACAAATCCCTCTTATTGTTTTAAATGTTATAAACGTTTGAATGAATTGTACAAGTAATCCATACTTTCACGACTACCCTCTATCATTAGGGGCATACAATACAATAACAGGGGAGGTAATGGCGTTGCTAACGTAAAATGTAATTTTCGCGAGGTCAAACTGTGACATATCGGGAAATGACTGTTTTTTTTTTTTTTTTTTTTGTGATTGAAACTGATTTAACTTGAAAACGAGTACATGGACCCCCTCTTTTTTAAAATTGCAATATATGTTTGATTACGTATGAAGTTTATTGGTACCAATTTTAATGAAAAAGTCAACATTGATTTTTTTTAAATTAGATAAATATACCGCAAAATGCCGTTTTTCCTAAGATTCCGAAACTTTGTTAAACATTAACTATTTTCAAAGAATTGTTGAACATACTAAGAGATGAGTAGAGAAGATTTTCATAATTTTTGTACAAAAATCCGCTTATGTTTATCTGTTGAAATAAAAAAAGTTAGGTGTGTCTACCAAAAGGATAGAAATGTCCGAAAAACCGAAATTTTAATTAACCCCTTTCATCTCTGAAAGTAGCACATGAAGGTATATTTTAATTACATAATTGAATTGCACAAAAGGGATCTTTTAATGATAAGCCATGTCCAGGGAGACATAAAGCAACAAACGCCCAGCAGGACCGATGCATTTGTCTTAAACATCTCCGATATTGATTCCGCGTGGCTTTCTAATTGACACGAGTATCCATTGGTGTTCATGGTAAAACCTTTGGAGCTATATCAGTTTGCGTGGAAATAAATAAAGAGCACGGCGACCTTTCCTTGGTGATATGTTAATGGCCGTCCGGCGTAAAAAAATATCTGTTAACCAACAACCATCTTATGTGTACCAAAAGCCGTCAGCGATGGTCACACAGACAATTTTCTACCTTCGTGGACCAAAGTCTGGCTTTTCGCGGGATCCTATTAAACATTTAGTGTTGTCACTACCATGTGCTGTAGATATTTCGTTGCACAACATGACAGAAACATTCTTTTTTAGGACTTTATGTTGATAATTCGACATAGGATGTTTCATATACCCATTGTAGCCGAAAAATGATAATGAAACGTTTGATATCGATCTATTGTTTGAATTGTAAATTTTCATATTCAATTTTTTTTTTTAAAGATTATCATTTTTGAAAAAGCAAGTGTTGGACTTTATTGGCACTCATTTCATGTAAGCTGACATTTTTTAAATGTGCTTATCCGAGTCCTGGACTGCATTCCAGCGGCTTTCATTCGTTTACTTTTGTGTACATTTTATACAGACCAGTATTTTTTTCAATTATTTTTATCAATATTTTAGCTGCATGTAACATTTTGAACACTCAGAACAGCGAAACAAAATTTAGATTTCAGAAATAAATAGCCTTTAGCCATCAACGAATAGCCGATGACTTTTCAAGAGTTGTTTTCGTTAAAGGATGATTCCTTTATTTTTGTGCATTTTTGCTCTTTACGACAAAAAAAAAGAAAGATAAAAAGAACATTACGTAAAGCATTAAGTATCTCCTATAGTATTTTACAACCTTCATTGGTGGTAGTTCATATATATTTCTGCTGTTTTTTTTTTTTTTTTTTTGTATATAAGTTATTGTCCTGAATAAATATCTCTATGCGTTTGTGCGTTTTTGCGTTTCAGTTTTAGAAATTATAACTCCTTGTAGGGTCATCAAAAAGCAACTATTTAGGACCCCCTTGGATTAAAGATCTTCCAAGACAACGGGTTCGAAAGTTCAGTTAAACATATGTCTTTTTTAAACATAATATTAATGGACCTGGCACACTAAAGTCTTGTCCAAAATATGATTATAATACGACACAAACGGAGCAGGATTTGCTTACCCTTCCTGAAAACCATAAATCGTCACGATTTTTCACAGGGTTCTTGTTGCTCAGATTTTATTTTTCAATGTTGTGTTTTGTGGACTGTTGTGTGTCTTGTTGTTTTTCATTTTAGCTGTAGCTTTGTTGGTTTGTTTCGACCTTTTTTAGTGTGATTGCCCCTTTGGTATCTTTCGCCTCTCTCTTATATATGATATCACACAATTATATATATGTAAGCGTTCATATGCATTGATATGGATACAATGTTGAATTAAAATAGACATAATAATTAGATGAGTGAAAAAAAAGAAAATGAAGAAATAGAAAAAAAAAGGGAAGTAGAAGGCACTATATAAGGATATTTGTACGTGTGAGGAGTTGGCATTCTTAGTGTTTTACACAACAAGTAGATATAGGAAGGTGTGGTATGAGTGCCAATGAGACAACTCTCCATCCAAGTAACAATTTATAAAAGTAAACCATTATAGGTCAAGGTACGGCCTTCAACACGGAGCATTGGCTCACACCGAACAGCAAGGAAAATTTTAGATCGTGTTATATAGACAAACGCTTATTCATTCTGGTCGTAAGTTAGTCTGTCATCCTCAAACGTGTTAGCAATGGTATACCTTTTCAAATTTGTAGAATACATGGGATATTCAAAGATTTAGACGAACATGTTCGAAACTTTATAATAGTTTAGAAATTGATCAAATCAAATAATCCATGTGTGATGGTTTCGTTATTGAAATTCTAAATATGTTTAACCGCGCTAAATATTATATATGACAATCATACAAATAAGTCAGGAACGGGGGTTCTACCTGTAATTTAGTAGTTGTTGTTTGTTACTGTATATCATATTTGTTTGTCGTATACAGTTTTGTAAATCAATTAAGCCGTTGGTTTTTCTCGTTTGAATTGTTTTACCATTATGGTAAATGGTGTCGGCGTTTGCTGTATGTGGAATTGCATATACATTTACGACATTTTATAGCTTATACGCACAGTTTCTTCTTTCCGCTAGTGATATATAGTCACCATTTGCACTGATATACGAACGGCCGTCTGTCCGTCGCTCCAAAATATTTTGCAACATTTTAGTTTAAAAATTTCTTTTAAGTCCGGTAATAATTTCGTCATATTTCCAACAACTTTTTTTTTTTAAACATTACAAACATTACAAATATAACAAACAATGCTTTAACTTTTGGAACACTATCGCAAAGTTTAAGGAAGACGTGTGTAGCTATTTATTGAGATAAACTGTATTAATCTTTAAATTTCGGAATTGTCTAGCAACTATTTCCAAATGGCGTACCGTTAAGACGT
>JAASAO010000801.1:0-54914 GCA_017311375.1 Mytilus coruscus | reverse complement strand
TGGGGGCCCTTCAAGTAAAAAAAATACTCATCTTTTGGGGTTCTTCATCTGTGCCTTGGCTGGGTCCTGGCCTCTGAAAGAAAAAAAAAAATATAATTAGTTCCATATTGAAACACAGATGGTGGGGGCCCTTCAAGAAAAAAAAATACTCATCTTTTGGGGTTCTTGCATCTGTGTTGGTGGGTCCGGGCCTCTGAAAGAAAAAAAAGTATATTTGTTCCATATTGACAACACAGATGGGGGGCCTTCAAAAAAAAAAATACTCATCTTTGGGGTTCTTGCATCTGTGCCTTCTGGGTTGTGGCCTCTGAAAGAAAAACAAAAGTATATATTGTTCCATATTGACAACACAGATGGTGGGGCCCTTCAAAAAAAAAAAAACTCATCTTTGGGGTTCTTGCATCTGTGCCTTGGCTGGGCCGGGCTCTGAAAGAAAAACAAAAGTATATATTAGTTCCATTTGACAACACAGATGGTGGGGCCCTTCAAAAAAAAAATACTCATCTTTGGGGTTCTTGCATCTGTGCCTTGGGTCCGTTACCTCCTTGGGAAGAAAAAAACAAAAAATTATATATTAGTTCCATATTGACAACACAGATGGGGGGCCCTTCAAGAAAAAAAATACTCATCTTTGGGGTTCTTGCATCTGTGCCTTGGCTGGGTCGTGGCCTCTGAAAGAAAAACAAAAAGTATATATTAGTTCCATATTGACAACACAGATGGTGGGGCCCTTCAAGTAAAAAAAAATACTCATCTTTTGGGGTTCTTGCATCTGTGCCTTGGCTGGGTCTGTGGCCCTGAAAGAAAAAAAAAAGTATATATTAGTTCCATATTGACAACACAGATGGTGGGGGCCTTCAAGTAAAAAAAAATACTCATCTTTTGGGGTTCTTGCATCTGTGCCTTGGCTGGTCGGGCCTCACCCGTTGGGACTCTGAAAGAAAACAAAATATATATTAGTTCCATATTGACAACACAGATGGTGGGGCCCTTCAAGTAAAAAATACTCATCTTTTGGGTTCTTGCATCTGTGCCTTGGCTGGTCTGTGGCCTCTGAAAGAAAAACAAAAAGTATATATTAGTTCCATATTGACAACACAGATGGTGGGGGCCCTTCAAAAAAAAATACTCATCTTTTGGGGTTCTTGCATCTGTGCCTTGGCTGGGTCTGTGGCCTCTGAAAGAAAAACAAAAGTATATATTAGTTCCATATTGACAACACAGATGGTGGGGGCCCTTCAAGTAAAAAAAATACTCATCTTTTGGGGTTCTTGCATCTGTGCCTTGGCTGGGTCCGTGGCCTCTGAAAGAAAACAAAAGTATATATTAGTTCCATATTGACAACACAGATGGTGGGCCTTCAAGTAAAAAAAAAATACTCATCTTTGGGGTTCTTGCATCTGTGCCTTGGTTGGGTCCGGGGCCTCCCCTCCGTTGGGATCTGAAAAAAAAAAAAAATATATTAGTTCCATATTGACAACACAGATGGTGGGGGCCCTTCAAAAAAAATACTCATTTTTGGGGTTCTTGATCTTGCCTTTGGGTTCCTTGAAAGAAAACAAAAAGTATATTTAGTTCCATATTGACAACAAGATGGTGGGGTTCAAGTAAAAAAATACTCATCTTTTGGGGTTCTTCATCTGTGCTTGGTGGGTCTGTGGCCCTGAAAAAAAAAAAGTATATTTTTCCATATTGACAAACAGATGGTGGGGCCCTTCAATAAAAAAAAATACTCATCTTTGGGGTTCTTGCATCTGTGCCTTCTTCCGTGGCTCTGAAAGAAAAAAAAATATATTTGTTCCTATTGGTTGGGGCCCTTGTTCTACCTTAGGTTTTGGGCTCTTGAAAGAAAAAAAAAAATATATATTAGTTCCATATTGACAACACAGATGGTGGGGGCCCTTCAAGAAAAAATACTCATCTTTGGGGTTCTTGCATCTGTGCCTTGGCTGGGTCCGTGGCCTCTGAAAAAAACAAAAAGTATATATTAGTTCCATATTGACAACAAGATGGTGGGGCCTTCAAAAAAAAAAATACTCATCTTTTGGGGTTCTTGCATCTGTGTTTGGTTGGGTCGGGCTCTGAAAAAAACAAAAAATATATTAGTTCCATATTGACAACACAGATGGGGGGCCCTTCAATAAAAAAAATACTCATCTTTTGGGGTTCTTGCATCTGGTTTGGGTCCGTGGCCTCTGAAAGAAAAAAAAAAGTATATATTAGTTCCATATTGAAACACAGATGGTGGGGCCCTTCAATAAAAAAATACTCATCTTTGGGGTTCTTGATCTGTTTTGCCGGGCCCCCCGGGGGCTCTGAAAAAAAAAAAAATATATATTAGTTCCATATTGACAACACAGATGGTGGGGCCCTTCAAGTAAAAAAAATACTCATCTTTGGGGTTCTTGCATCTTGCCTTGGTTGGTCAAGGGCTCTGAAAGAAAAAAAAGTATATATTAGTTTCCATATTGACAACACAGATGGTGGGGGCCCTTCAAAAAAAAAATACTCATCTTTTGGGTTCCATCTGTGTTTTGGGTCTGGCCTCTGAAAAAAACAAAAGTATATAAGTTCCATATTGACAACACAGATGGTGGGGCCCTTCAAAAAAAAAATACTCATCTTTTGGGGTTCTTGCATCTGTGCCTTGGCTGGGTCCGTGGCCTCTGAAAGAAAAACAAAAGTATATATTAGTTCCATATTGAAACACAGATGGTGGGGCCCTTCAAGTAAAAAAATACTCATCTTTTGGGTTCTTGCATCTGGCCTTTTGGGTCCGTGGCCTCCCTGGGGAAAAAAAAAAAAAAATATTATTAGCCTTTGGATGGTGGGGGCCCTTCAAAAAAAAATCTCTTTTGGGGTTCTTGCATCTGTGCCTTGTGGGTCTGTGGCCTCTGAAAGAAAAAACAAAAGTATATTAGTTCCATATTGACAACACAGATGGTGGGGTTAAAAAAAAATACTCATCTTTTGGGTTTTGCATCTGTGCCTTGGCTGGGTCGGGCCTCTGAAAGAAAACAAAAGTATATATTAGTTCCATATTGACAACAAGATGGTGGGGCCCCAAGTAAAAAAAATACTCATCTTTTGGGGTTCTTGCATCTGTGCCTTGGGTCCCCGGGGCCCTGAAAAAAAAAAATATATATTAGTTCCATATTGACAACAAGATGGTGGGGCCCTTCAAAAAAAAATACTCATCTTTTGGGGTTCTTGCATCTGTGCCTTGGCTGGGTCTGTTCTGAAAGAAAAACAAAAAGTATATTTGTTCCCATATTACAAAAGATGGTGGGGGTTCAATAAAAAAAAATACTCATCTTTTGGGGTTCTTGACTGTGCCTTGGTGGGTCCGTTCTGAAAGAAAAAAAAAAGTATATATTAGTTCCATATTGACAACACAGATGGTGGGGCCCTTCAAAAAAAAATACTCATCTTTTGGGGTTCTTGATCTGTGTTGGCCGGGTCCCCTTTGGGCTCTGAAAGAAAAAAAAAATATATATTAGTTCCATATTGACAACACAGATGGGGGGCCTTCAAAAAAAAAATACTCATCTTTTGGGGTTCCATCGTGCCGGTTCCGTGGCCTCTGAAAAAAACAAAAAATATATATTTTCCATATTGACAACACAGATGGGGGGCCTTTCAAGTAAAAAAAATACTCATCTTTTGGGGTTCTTGATCTGTGCCTTGGCTGGGTCCCTTTCTGAAAGAAAAACAAAAGTATATATTAGTTCCATATTGACAACACAGATGGTGGGGCCCTTCAAAAAAAAATACTCATCTTTGGGGTTCTTGCATCTGTGCCTTGGCTGGGTCCGTGGCCTCTGAAAGAAAAACAAAAGTATATATTAGTTCCATATTGACAACACAGATGGTGGGGCCCTTCAAGTAAAAAAAATACTCATCTTTGGGGTTCTTGCATCTGTGCCTTTGGCTGGGTCTGTGGCCTCTGAAAGAAAAACAAAAGTATATATTAGTTCCATATTGACAACACAGATGGTGGGGGCCCTTCAAGTAAAAAATACTCATCTTTTGGGGTTCTTGCATCTGTGCCTTGGCTGGGTCTGTCGCCCTGAAAGAAAACAAAAAGTATATATTAGTTCCATATTGACAACACAGATGGTGGGGCCCTTCAAGTAAAAAAAAATACTCATCTTTTGGGGTTCTTCCATCTGTGCCTTGGCTGGGTCTGTGGCTCTGAAAGAAAACAAAAAGTATATATTAGTTTCATATTGATAACACAGATGGTGGGGGCCCTTCAAGTAAAAAATACTCATCTTTGGGGTTCTTGCATCTGTGCCTTTTGGTTGGGTCCGTCCTCTCCGTTGGCACTCTGAAAGAAAACAAAATATATATTAGTTCCATATTGACAACACAGATGGTGGGGCCCTTCAAGTAAAAAAAAATACTCATCTTTTGGGGTTCTTGCATCTGTGCCTTGGCTGGGTCCATGGCCTCTACCTCCGGTTGGGACTCTGAAAGAAAAACAAAAGTATATATTAGTTCCATATTGACAACACAGATGGTGGGGGCCCTTCAAGTAAAAAAATACTCATCTTTGGGGTTCTTGCATCTGTGCCTTGCTTGTCAGCTCTGAAAGAAAAACAAAAGTATATATTAGTTCCATATTGACAACACAGATGGTGGGGACCCTTCAAAAAAAATACTCATCTTTGGGGTTCTTGCATCTGTGTTTGGCTGGGTCCTCTGAAAGAAAAAAACAAAAGTATATATTAGTTCCATATTGACAACACAGATGGTGGGGCCCTTCAAGTAAAAAATACTCATCTTTGGGGTTCTGAATCTGTGCCTTGGCTGGGTCTGTGGCTCTGAAAGAAAAACAAAAAGATATTAGTTCCATATTGACAACACAGATGGTGGGGGCCCTTCAGTAAAAAAATACTCATCTTTTGGGTTCCATCAGTGCCTTGGGTCTGTGGCCTCTGAAAGAAAACAAAAAGTATTAGTTTCATATTGATAACACAGATGGTGGGGGCCCTTCAAGTAAAAAATACTCATCTTTTGGGGTTCTTGCATCTGTGCCTTGGTTGGGTCCAGGCTCTGGTTGGGACTCTGAAAGAAAAACAAAATAATATATATTAGTTCCATATTGACAACACAGATGGTGGGGCCCTTCAAAAAAAAATACTCATCCTTTGGGGTTCTTGCATCTGTGCTTTGGCTGGGTCTGTGGCCTCTGAAAGAAAAACAAAAGTATATATTAGTTCCATATTGACAACACAGATGGTGGGGGCTCAAGTAAAAAAAAAATACTCATCTTTTGGGGTTCTTGCATCTGTTTGGCTGGGTCTGTGGCCTCTGAAAGAAAAACAAAAGTATATATTAGTTCCATATTGACAACACAGATGGTGGGGCCCTTCAAAAAAAAAAATACTCATCTTTTGGGGTTCTTGCATCTGTGCCTTGGCTGGGTCTGTGGCCTCTGAAAGAAAACAAAAGTATATATTAGTTTCATATGGATAACACAGGGGGGCCCTTCAAGTAAAAAATACTCATCTTTGGGGTTCTTGCATCTGTGCCTTGGTTGGGTCCGTGGCCTCACCTCCGGTTGGGACTCTGAAAGAAAACAAAATAATATATATTAGTTCCATACTGACAACACAGATGGTGGGGCCCTTCAAGTAAAAAAATACTCATCTTTAGGGTTCTTGCATCTGTGCCTTGGCTGGGTCCGTCTCTGAAAGAAAAACAAAAAGTATATATTAGTTCTATATTGACAACACAGATGGGGGCCCTAAAAAAAAAATACTCATCTTTGGGGTTCTTGCATCTGTGCCTTGGCTGGGTCCGTGGCCTCTGAAAGAAAAAACAAAAGTATATTAGTTCCATATTGACAACACAGATGGTGGGGCCTTCAAGTAAAAAAATACTCATCTTTTGGGGTTCTTGCATCTGTGCCTGGCTGGGTCCGTGGCCTCTGAAAGAAAACAAAAAGTATATATTAGTTCCATATTGACAACACAGATGGTGGGCCCTTCAAGTAAAAAAATACTCATCTTTGGGGTTCTTGCATCTGTGCCTTGGCTGGGTCTGTGGCCTGAAAGAAAAACAAAAGTATATATTAGTTCCATATTGACAACACAGATGGTGGGGGCCTTCAAGTAAAAAAATACTCATCTTTTGGGGTTCTTGCATCTGTGCCTTGGCTGGGTCTGTCGCCTCTGAAAGAAAACAAAAGTATATATTAGTTCCATATTGACAACACAGATGGTGGGGCCCTTCAAGTAAAAAATACTCATCTTTTGGGGTTCTTCCATCTGTGCCTTGGCTGGGTCTGTGGCCTCTGAAAGAAAAAACAAAAGTATATATTAGTTTCATATTGATAACACAGATGGTGGGGGCCCTTCAAGTAAAAAAATACTCATTTGGGGTTCTTGCATCTGTGCCTTTTGGGTCCGTATCTACCTCAGTTGGCACTCTGAAAGAAAAACAAAATAATATATATTAGTTCCATATTGACAACACAGATGGTGGGGCCTTCAAGAAAAAAAAATACTCATCTTTTGGGGTTCTTGCATCTGTGCCTTGGCTGGGTCCATGGCCTACCTCCGGTTGGGACTCTGAAAGAAAAACAAAAGTATATATTAGTTCCATATTGAACACAGATGGTGGGGCCCTTCAGCAAAAAAAAATACTCATCTTTGGGGTTCTTGCATCTGTGCCTTGGCTGGGTCTGTGGCCTCTGAAAGAAAACAAAAAGTATATATTAGTTCCATATTGACACACAGATGGTGGGGACCCTTCAAGTAAAAAAAATACTCATCTTTTGGGGTTCTTGCATCTGTGCCTTGGCTGGGTCTGTGGCCTCTGAAAGAAAAACAAAAGTATATATTAGTTCCATATTGACAACACAGATGGTGGGGCCCTTCAAGTAAAAAAAATACTCATCTTTTGGGGTTCTTGAATCTGTTTGGCTGGGTCTGTACTCTGAAAGAAAACAAAAAAGTATATATTAGTTCCATATTGACAACACAGATGGTGGGGCCCTTCAAGTAAAAAAATACTCATCTTTTGGTTCTTCCATCAGTGCCTTGGCTGGGTCTGTGGCCTCTGAAAAAAACAAAAGTATATATTAGTTTCATATTGATAACACAGATGGTGGGGGCCCTTCAAAAAAAAAATACTCATCTTTTGGGGTTCTTGCATCTGTGCCTTGGTTGGGTCCGTGGCCTCACCTCCGTTGGGACTCTGAAAGAAAACAAAAATAATATATATTAGTTCCATATTGACAACACAGATGGTGGGGCCTTCAAGTAAAAAAAATACTCATCTTTTGGGGTTCTTGCATCTGTGCCTTGGCTGGGTCTGTGGCCTCTGAAAGAAAAACAAAAGTATATATTAGTTCCATATTGATAACACAGATGGTGGGGCCCTTCAAAAAAAAATACTCATCTTTTGGGGTTCTTGCATCTGTGCCTTGGTTGGGTCCGGGCCTCTACTCCGGTTGGGACTTGAAAGAAAAACAAAATAATATATATTAGTTCCATATTGACAACACAGATGGTGGGGCCCTTCAAGTAAAAAAAATACTCATCTTTGGGGTTCTTGCATCTGTGCCTTGGCTGGGTCTGGCCTCTGAAAGAAAAACAAAAGTATATATTAGTTCCATATTGACAACACAGATGGTGGGGGCCCTTCAAGTAAAAAAAAATACTCATTTGGGGTTCTTGCATCTGTGCCTTGGCTGGGTCCGTGGCCTCTGAAAGAAAACAAAAGTATATATTAGTTCCATATTGACAACACAGATGGTGGGGGCCCTTCAAGTAAAAAAATACTCATCTTTTGGGGTTCTTGCATCTGTGCCTTCTGGGTCTGTGGCCTCTGAAAGAAAAACAAAAGTATATATTAGTTCCATATTGACAACACAGATGGTGGGGGCCCTTCAAGTAAAAAAATACTCATCTTTTGGGGTTCTTGCATCTGTGCTTTGGCTGGGTCTGTCCTCTGAAAAACAAAAAGTATATATTAGTTCCATATTGACAACACAGATGGTGGGGCCCTTCAAGTAAAAAAAATACTCATCTTTTGGGTTCTTGCATCTGTGCCTTGGTCCTGTGGCCCTACTCCGGTTGGGACTCTGAAAGAAAACAAAATAATATATATTAGTTCCATATTGACAACACAGATGGTGGGGCCCTTCAAGTAAAAAAAATACTCATCTTTTGGGGTTCTTGCATCTGTGCCTGGCTGGGTCTGTGGCCTCTGAAAGAAAACAAAAGTATATATTAGTTCCATATTGATAACACAGATGGTGGGGGCCCTTCAAGTAAAAAAAATACTCATCTTTTGGGGTTCTTGCATCTGTTTTGGCTGGGTCCTACCTCCGTTGGGACTCTGAAAGAAAACAAAAAGTATATATTAGTTCCATATTGACAACACAGATGGTGGAGCCCTTCAAGTAAAAAATACTCATCTTTGGGGTTCTTGCATCTGTGCCTTGGCTGGGTCTGGCCTCTGAAAGAAAACAAAAAGTATATATTAGTTCCATATTGACAACACAGATGGTGGGGGCCCTTCAAGTAAAAAAATACTCATCTTTGGGGTTCTTGCATCTGTGCCTTGGCTGGGTCTGTGGCCTCTGAAAGAAAAACAAAAGTATATATTAGTTCCATATTGACAACACAGATGGTGGGGACCTTCAAAAAAAAAAATACTCATCTTTTGGGGTTCTTGCATCTGTGCCTTGGCTGGGTCCTGGCCTCTGAGAAAAACAAAAAGTATATATTAGTTCCATATTGACAACACAGATGGTGGGGCCCTTCAAGTAAAAAATACTCATCTTTGGGGTTCTTGAATCTGTGCCTGGCTGGGTCTGTACTCTGAAAGAAAACAAAAGTATATATTAGTTCCATATTGACAACACAGATGGTGGGGGCCCTTCAAGTAAAAAATACTCATCTTTGGGGTTCTTCCATCAGTGCCTTGGCTGGGTCTGTGGCCTCTGAAAGAAAACAAAAGTATATATTAGTTTCATATTGATAACACAGATGGTGGGGTCCTTCAAGTAAAAAATACTCATCTTTGGGGTTCTTGCATCTGTGCCTGGTTGGGTCCGTGGCCTCTACCTCCAGTTGGGACTCTGAAAGAAAACAAAATAATATATATTAGTTCCATATTGACAACACAGATGGTGGGGCCCTTCAAAAAAAAATACTCATCTTTTGGGGTTCTTGCATCTGTGCCTTGGCTGGGTCTGGGCCCTCTGAAAGAAAACAAAAGTATATATTAGTTCCATATTGATAACACAGATGGTGGGGCCCTTTAAGTAAAAAAAATACTCATCTTTGGGGTTCTTGCATCTGTGCCTTGGTTGGGTCCATGCTCTACCTCGGGTTGGGACTCTGAAAGAAAACAAAAGTATATATTAGTTCCATATTGACAACACAGATGGTGGGGGCCCTTCAAGTAAAAAATACTCATCTTTGGGGTTCTTGCATCTGTGCCTTGGCTGGGTCAGTGGCCTCTGAAAGAAAAACAAAAGTATATATTAGTTCCATATTGACAACACAGATGGTGGGGGCCTCAAGTAAAAAAAATACTCATCTTTGGGGTTCTTGCATCTGTGCCTTGGCTGGGTCCGTGGCCTCTGAAAGAAAAACAAAAGTATATATTAGTTCCATATTGACAACACAGATGGTGGGGCCCTTCAAGTAAAAAATACTCATCTTTGGGGTTCTTGCATCTGTTTGTAGCTGGGTCTGTGGCTCTGAAAGAAAAACAAAAGTATATATTAGTTCCATATTGACAATACAGATGGTGGGGGCCTCCCGGCAGTAAAAAAATACTCATCTTAGTTCATTCAGTTTTGGCTGGGTGCGTTGGCCTGACTCTGTGGACTCTGAAAGAAAACAAAAGTATATATTAGTTCCATATTGACAACACAGAGAGGGGGGGGCCCTTCAAGAAAAAAAAATACTCATCTTTTGGGTTCCTGCATCTGTGCCTTGGCTGGGTGTGGCCTCGAACCTGGTTGGGACTCTGAAAGAAAAACAAAAGTATATATTAGTTCCATATTGACAACACAGATGGTGGGGCCCCTCAAGAAAAAAAAATACTCATCTTTGGGGTTCTTGCATCTGTGCTTTGGCTGGGTTCGTATTCTCGACCTCCGGTGGGACTCGAAAGAAAAAACAAAAAGTGTATATTAGTTCCATATTGACAACACAGATGGTCAAGCCCTTCAAGTAAAAAAAAAATACTTATCTTGGGGTTCTTGCATCTGTGCCTTGGCTGGGTCTCAGGCCTCTGAAAGAAAACAACAGTAGTATATTAGTTCCATATTGACAAACACAGATGGTGGGGGGCCTCTCAAGTAAAAAAAAAAATACTCATCTTTTGGGGTTCTGCATCTGTGCCTTTGCTGGTCCATGGGCCTCAAATGGTTGGGACTCTGAAAGAAAACAAAAGTATATATTAGTTCCATATTGACAACACAGATGGTGGGGGCCTCTTCAAGTAAAAAATACTCATCTTTTGGGGTTCTGCATCTGTGCCTTGGCTGGGTCTGTGGCCTCTGAAAGAAAAAAAAAAGTATATATTAGTTCCATATTGACAACACAGATGGTGGGGCCCTTCAAGTAAAAAATACTCATCTTTGGGTTCTTGCATCTGTGACTTGGCTGGGTCTGGTGGCCCTGAAAGAAAACAAAAGTATATATTAGTTCCATATTGACAACACAGATGGTGAGGCCTCTCAAGTAAAAAAAATACTCATCTCTTGGGGTTTTTGCTTCTGTGCCTTTGGCTGGGTCTGTCTCGACTGGTGGACTCCTGAAAGAAAAAACAAAAGTATATATTAGTTCCATATTGATAACACTGATGGTGGGGCCCTTCTAGTAAAAAAATACTCATCTTTTGGTTCTGCATCTGTGCCTTGGCTGGGTCGTATTGACCTCTGGGTGGACTCTGAAAGAAAACAAAAGTATATATTAGTTCCATATTGACAACAGAGATGGGGGGCCCTTCAAGTAAAAAAAAATACTCATCTTTGGGGTTCTTGCTTGTGCCTTGCTGGGTCTGTGGTTCGACCCGGTGGGACTCTGAAAGAAAACAAAAGTATATATTAGTTTCATATTGACACAGATGATGAGGGCCCTGCAAGTAAAAAATACTCATCTTTTGTTGTTCTTGCATCTATGCCTTAAGGTCCGTATACTTCCGGTGGACTCTGAAAGAAAAAAAAGTTTATATTAGTTCCATATTGACAACACAGATGGTGGGGGCCCTTCAAGTCAAAAAATACTCATCTTTGGGGTTCTTGCATCTGTGCTTGGCTGGTCTGCGGCCCGACTCCGGTGGACTCTGAAAGAAAAACAAAAGTATATATTAGTTCCATATTGATAACACAGATGGTGGGGCCCTTCAAGTAAAAATACTCATCTTTGGGTTCTGTATCTGTGTTTTGGTTGGGTCTTATCTACTCCGTTGGGACTCTGAAAGAAAAAAAAATAATATATATTAGTTCCATATTGACAACACAGATGGTGGGGGCCCTTCAAGTAAAAAAATATCATCTTTGGGGTTCTGCATCTGTGCCTTTGGCTGGGTCCGTGGCTCTGAAAGAAAACAAAAGTATATATTAGTTCCATATTGACAACACAGATGGTGGGGGCCCTTCAAGTAAAAAATACTATCTTTTGGGGTTCTTCCATCAGTGCCTTGGCTGGGTCTGTATTCTGAAAGAAAAACAAAAGTATATATTAGTTCCATATTGACAACACAGATGGTGGGGCCCTTCAAGAAAAAAAATACTCATCTTTTGGGGTTCTTGCATCTGTGCCTTGGCTGGGTCTGTGGCCTCTGAAAGAAAAACAAAAAGTATATATTAGTTCCATATTGACAACACAGATGGTGGGGGCCCTTCAAGTAAAAAAATACTCATCTTTTGGGGTTCTTGCATCTGTGCTTGGCTGGGTCTGTGGCCTCTGAAAGAAAAACAAAAGTATATATTAGTTCCATATTGACAACACAGATGGTGAGGGCCCTTCAAGAAAAAAATACTCATCTTTTGGGGTTCTTGCATCTGTGCCTTGGCTGGGTCCGTGGCCTCTAACTCCGGTTGGGACTCTGAAAGAAAAACAAAAGTATATATTAGTTCCATATTGACAACACAGATGGTGGGGGCCCTTCAAGTAAAAAAAATACTCATCTTTGGGGTTCTTGCATCTGTGCCTTGGCTGGGTCTGTGGCCTCTGAAAGAAAAACAAAAGTATATATTAGTTCCATATTGACAACACAGATGGTGGGGGCCCTTCAAGTAAAAAAATACTCATCTTTTGGGGTTCTTGCATCTGTGCCTTGGCTGGGTCTGTGGCCCTGAAAGAAAAACAAAAGTATATATTACTTCCATATTGATAACACAGATGGTGGGGGCCCTTCAATAAAAAAAAATACTCATCTTTGGGGTTCTTGGATCTGTGCCTTGGTTGGGTCCGTGGCCTGTACCTCCGGTTGGGACTCTGAAAGAAAACAAAAGTATATATTAGTTCCATATTGACAACACAGATGGTGGGGCCCTTCAAGTAAAAAAATACTCATCTTTTGGGGTTCTTGCATCTGTGCCTTGGCTGGGTCTGTGGCCTCTGAAAGAAAAACAAAAAGTATATATTAGTTCCATATTGACAACACAGATGGTGGGGCCCTTCAAGTAAAAAAATACTCATCTTTTGGGGTTCTTGCATCTGTGCATTGGCTGGGTCTGTGGCCTCTGAAAGAAAAACAAAAGTATATATTAGTTCCATATTGACAACACAGATGGTGAGGGCCCTTCAAGTAAAAAAATACTCATCTTTTGGGGTTCTTGCATCTGTGCCTTGGCTGGGTCTGTGGCCTCTGAAAGAAAAACAAAAAGTATATATTAGTTCCATATTGATAACACAGATGGTGGGGGCCCTTCAAAAAAAAAATACTCATCTTTTGGGGTTCTTGCATCTGTGCCTTGTTGGGTCCAGGCCTCACCTCCGGTTGGGACTCTGAAAGAAAACAAAATAATATATATTAGTTCCATATTGACAACACAGATGGTGGGGGCCCTTCAAGTCAAAAAAATACTCATCTTTTGGGGTTCTTGCATCTGTGCCTTGGCTGGGTCTGTGGCCTCTGAAAGAAAAACAAAAAGTATATATTAGTTCCATATTGATAACACAGATGGTGGGGGCCCTTCAAGTAAAAAAAAATACTCATCTTTTGGGGTTCTTGCATCTGTGCCTTGGTTGGGTCCGTGGCCTCTACCTCCGGTTGGGACTTGAAGAAAAAAAAAAATATATATTAGTTCCATATTGACAACACAGATGGTGGGGGCCCTTCAAAAAAAAAAATACTCATCTTTTGGGGTTCTTGCATCTGTGCCTTGGCTGGGTCCGTCCTCTGAAAGAAAAACAAAAGTATATATTAGTTCCATATTGACAACACAGATGGTGGGGGCCCTTCAAGTAAAAAAATACTCATCTTTTGGGATGATGTCCCGATTTCATTTAAGTTTTCATAAATAATTTGCAAACTGTACAGTTTTACATGTATATAAATCAAGTGATAAAATAGATCAGAAATACTTTTTGTCGGTTCAGATTTAAAGTTATAAGTCATGTTTGCTTGTAAAAACACAATCAAATTAAACATAGAGGAATGACCTAATTAAGAGTGAATTAAATGCTGACAGTATTACAGCTAATTAATTAATCTTTTAATCTGATCAATCTGTGTAGCAGATACAATGGGGTAATCATTTTAAAACTGATTGACAGGTGTCATTAACATAACAGTAACGGTAGTCAATGTTTATTTAGCAATATCCGTTGTGTCCACTTGCTTGAGATGTCTTCCATGTTAATTAGACTATCATGAGTTAAAGTTTTGATCTCTAACATTGACTTTCATTCTTTGTGTCCGTTTTGAAATGTTTTATGTTGTTTTATTTTTATGCTTTGACCAATTTGCATGAAACTTTGGTGAATTGTTTATATCTATTGACATGAGGTCCCTTTCAATTTTTATAAAGGAGAAGGTCCGTAAGTGCTAATTTTGGCCTAAAATACAAAGTACATCTGATGAAAGATTTAGGCATTTTTAAACACTTAGTGACTACTTCAGTAGATACAATTAGTTTATCTTAAAGATTTTAACTAATTTGGGCATTAAAGACGCTCAAATTCAAGCTTATATATGAAAATCTATCAAATATGCCATAAAACATCACTTTTAAGATGAGTTGTTCAAATGGAAGTACACATTCGTGTTCAGTCTCAACATTTATATATGTTATGCATTATCATTAAAAACATAATATATTTAAATATTAAGACTGAACATGCGCGCTACTTCCATTTTAGACAAAAACAGTCTTAAATAAGCACAAATGCTAAAATTGTTAAGATTTCAGAATTTTGCATGAAATAATGATGCTAGTACTTGATGCATGTCCACTATATTGTAAAAAACAGCCCATATTTAAGTAACAAAAGTATTCTACTTTCCAATTGATAGCTAAAAGTTTATATTTTTAAAACTTTGTAAAACGCCATAATTTTGGGCCAAAAGGGTCTTACCAGGCCTACTCCTTTTAGATTTTACTTTTCCAGATTATGGGGTTTTATTCATTAAAAGGGGATTTTCCAGTTTTTCGGACCATAACTCAAAAACACTTTCACCAATTTGCAAGAAACTTTGATGAAATGTTAATATCTATTATTGAGCTCCCTTCAATTTTATGAATTTTAGATTTTCATTTCAATCATAGGGTTTAATTCCTTAAAAAGAGTGATTTTGAGTTTTCGGACTATAACTCATAAATGCTTTCAGCAGTTTTCATGAAACTTTGGTGAATTGTTTATATCTACTGACGTTATATCTTTTGATTTTTATAAATTTTAGATTGAAAGTTTCTGAGTTTATATCTATTAAAATATCCTCCTTTTAGTATTTTATAATTTCTGGTATGACACAATGAGGAGTTATGGAACTTTATTTTGAAAAGCGACAGGTTAATCATGCGCTCATGGCGCAGCTCTTATTTCATGTTATGTTGGTGCTTTATAATTTGCACAGCAGATTAATGTATTGTGATAATTCTGTGCTTTGAATAAGTCATTTTATTATGGAAAGTGTCATATTTGAAAATCAATTCAAGATGCAGGTGTGAAGGTAACTTAGTGGACAGTTCTAGTTAATACTGCAACTGTGTCATTGGCGCAGTCATAATGCAATTACATTGTTAAAGTATAAACTTTGAGACATTGTTAATTTGTTTTTGTAGATTTATAATGGTTTACTTTACAAATTGTGACTTGATGGAGAGTTGTCTCATTGGCATTCATACCACATCTTCTTATATCTATTATATCTATCACTTTGTGAAAGATGCTGGATCTGGGAAAATGACTGCTTCACTTGAAATCATAATTTTATGCCCACCTACCATAGTAGAGGGGCAGTATGTTTTTCGGTCTGCATCTGTTCGCTCATTCATTCGTCCGTCTATTCGCTCGTCCGCCCATTCGCCCTGCCTGTCCCGCTTCAGGTTAAAGTTTTGGTCAAGGTAGTTTTTAAAGTTGAAGTCCAATCAACTTAAAACTTAGTACACATGTTCCCTATGATATGATCTTCTAATTTTAATGCCAATTAGAGTTTTACCCCATTTCACAGTCCACTGAACATAGAAATGATAGTGCAGTGGCGCATCCGTACTATGGACACATTCTTGTTTATTTCTCCCAGGAATTTTTCATTTGGAAATGTTTAAAGAGTTGCAGTTATTAGAGAAAATCCATCCAGTCTCTCAAACTAAATTTACTTTTATTTGGCTTAAAACAGTACAAATGATAAGCAAAACAATACATTACATGAATTATATTTAGAACAATGTATATAGTTATTATATATAATACCTTTGTCTCATCTGGTGTTATGGATGAGGGATGGATATATACCCTGCCACGTCCTGTCTGTGTTTTGTTTGATGTTTTGTATAGGTCTGATGAGCGCTTTTTCAACTGATTTTTAGGGGAGGTTGAGCACCACAAACATGTTTAACCCTGCCACATTCTTTATGTGCCTATCCCAAGTCAGGAGCATGTAGATCAGTGGTTGTCGTTGGTTCACGCCTGTCATATTTGTTTTTAAATTGTTTTGTTATAAATTAGGCAGTTAGTTTTCTCAATTAAATTGTTTCATAGTTTTCATGTCAGGCCTTTATAGCCAACTATACGGTATGGGTTTTTCTCATTGTTGTAGGCCGTACAGTTGCCTATAATTGCTTACATCCACTTTATTTGAACTTTGGTGGATAGTTGTCTCATTGGCAATCATACCACATCTCCTCAGTTTTATATTGTTGAAGAAGTACTTACTTGAAATTAGTTACTGGCAAAGTTGCCATCATAAAGTTGTGTCTATTCTCAACACTTCTTGCCTCCTCAGGGGTTAGGCCAGCATACAAATTTATGTTAATCTCACTGTAAAATATAAAGGTAGTAAGATCTTATTTACTAGAAAGATTAAGGCTATGTTTAATGAATAAAGATGGCTGTTTTACTTGTTTAATCTACATTTCTTGCTTCAAGGTTTTTTATAGCTTCCATGCGATTCATTTTTTTAGGAAGACCTTGCAATGACCTCAGACATCTTGTAATTTTGTCTCTTATGTTTGATAACTAGTGTTCACCTAAATGACTTTGCTAAATTGCCAACAGACTGAATTAAGACAAAATGTCCAGTTTCAGATTTAATATAAAAAATGCATCAAGCATTAAGACATCATTAAAACCATATTAAAATAAGTATGGGATCTTCTTAAGACCTTTAATTTTGCAATACTGTAAATTCAGAAATTATTATGCATTTATTATTGCGGTATTTGAAGAATTAACAAAATGCGAATTTAATTATTGCGATATTAGGAAAAGCTACATGCAGATGTATGTATTTGATATCAGAATGCAAGTTCTTATTATTGCGATTACTCAAGTAGTCGATTATTCGTTAATAAAACTGGCAATAATTTCTGATTTTACAGTAGATAACAGCACATACCTTGAAATATTGATCCCTTTATCTTTAAGCTCTTTCATTGCCTGTATATGGTGATTACCACCGAATAAGAACAGTTTATAGTTCCCTAATTGTGTCAGAGTTTTAAATTCATCTGGAGACTATCACTGCAAAATATTTCATAAATAGTTATGAGCATGGTTAGTTAGTCAGTCATAAATAGTTATGAGCATGGTTAGTTAGTCAGTCATAAATAGTTAGGAGCATGGTTAGTTAGTCAGTTAAACCAAAATTGCAAGTCTTAGAAAAATAAATGAATGTGTTTAAAAAATTAAAAAGTAAAACCCTTAATTTTCACCTGCCTTGTGATATGAGTTTTAATCTGCATCATTTTCTTTAAAGGAAATGTCCCTTAATTCAAAATAAATTTTCAGTCATGACAACAGCTGATGTTTTAAGCAATGAACGACTTATAGATTATCGATGGTGATTCAAACGAGGGGAGTTTCATGCTACAATATCCTTGAGTTTGAAAGACCATTGGTAATCTGTTTATTAGTATTAGGCAATGTCAATGACATAGGCTTTGACGCAGAAATTTCTTTCTACCCAACTCAGATAATCCAATATCACCAGTAGCATGATATGAAAATTATCACCAAAAAAGCAAATAAAAATTTGAGAGAATAGTTATAACAAATATTCTTTTCTTTTTTAGCAAAAACTTATATCCATTAGAAAACATTCTTGTCATATTCCTTATTGGATGTCATTGTCTAGTAAATATAAAACACACCTCTTGTTTCTTAAATAATATTTGTTACATACATGTATTTCTCATGCAAATTGTTTGTTATGAAGATTTTGGAATAGATGATGTTAATTTTATTCGATCCAAAAATTTTGCGGTCGATATTGGTATCACGTCAGTTGTCCGAAGACACATTGGTTTCTGGACAAAACTTTTGTTTAAGTGTATGGATTTCTATCAAATTTTACCATAAGGTTTATGACCACAAAAGGAAGGTTGGGATTGATTTTGGGGTTATGGTCCCAACAGTTCAGGAATTAGGGCCAAATGGGCCCAAATAAGCATTTTTCTAGTTTCCAGACAATAAACTTGTGAAATGGGTATGGATCTCTGAAATTATACTACAAGTTACCATATCACAAAGGGATGGTAAGAATTTGCTTTGGGAGGTTATGGCTCAAACTGTTTAGGAATTAGGGGCAAAAAGGGGAAAACAAAGGTTTCCAGGTTAATGGACAATAACTTAGTACAAAACATAATTTTAAAGCAGTGTAAGGGAGGTAATTCAAACACATATTGTCAAATTACCTCCTTACACTGCTTGTAAATTATTTATAAAGAAATGTATTGTCTTTAGGTGATTAGCTGTCAATTTATTTTTAGAAGTTACTATTTTAAAAATGTTTAATACAGGTAATTTAATTATAGCCATGATTATGTGTAAAGGAATTTATTTTTAGGTATTACTATTTAATGTTGCTGATGGAGGCTTTTAATTTTAGACATGATTATGATGTCATTTTCTATTTTAAAATTATTTAATTTTAGCCATGATTATGTATGTGAAGGAATTTTATTTTTAGATATTACTATTTAATGTTGCTGATGAAAATGTTTTAATTTTAGGCATGATTATGATGTCATTTTCTATTTTAATACTTTTATGATGTATTTAAATGGGTTTTATGGTTAAAGTCCTAGCTGTCAATTTATTTTAGAAGTTACTTTAAATGCTGATGAAGGAATTTTATTTTTAGATATTACTATTAAAAGTTGCTGATGAAGGTTTTTTAATTTCAGCCATGACTATGATGTCATTTTCTATTTTAATACTTTTATGATGTATTTAAATGGGCTTTTATGGTTAAAAAAAAAGCATTTTTCTAGTTTCCAGACAATAACTTGTGATTAAGTGTATGGATCTCTCTAAAATTGTACTACAAGGTTCCATACTACAAAGGAAAGACTGCAATTGAGTTTGATGGTTAATGCTAAAAGGGGGATTCAAAAGTTTGGGGGAAGGGGTTTCAATTTTGTTTTAAAGGGGTTCATATTTTTTTTTTTCAAAATTTTCAAAATTTCAAATTTTTGAAAAGTTTCAAGAAGAAATCTTCAATTGAACAGTATTGCGCATTAGATTTGTAAGATCCTTGACCACATTTATTTTGTGTCAGAAACCTATATTATGTCAAAAATTCGATCACAATCCAAATTCAGATAGTATCAAGCTTGAATATTGTGTCCAAATTTGCCCCAACTGTTCAGGGTTCGAGTTTCAAAGACAAAAGATAATCTGTTTGTTGTTTTTCTCCAGAATGTCTAGTTTGTCTAATTTGTCACTTATAAACAATTGATACTTCATGATTTAAAATACTAGAAATAGCTATTTAAATTACCTTAGTTGGGTCCATCAGGACAGGCAGGGTCAAACCTGATGGTGGAGACCAGCTTTGTCGAAGCCTCTTCTTTAAGACTATGACCCACTCCTTACAAATGGTCCTGCATTCAAATTGTTGTGGTGCTCTTTTATCATCCAGGTCAATAACATATTCTCCTGGATTATACATAAAAGAAATTAAAGAACCTTTGTGAACAGGTCACACACCCCCACGCCCACATTGTCACTGGGAAACAAATTTCACCAGATTCCTAAGTTCAAAGACTCATAACTCATAACTCCTACAAAAGTCAACTGAATAAAATTGCTTGTGGATATGCACATCTACATATTATTTTCTCATTAAGTACATAGTTTCTTGAAATTCTGTTGTGTGGTTTCAGAGGAATTGCAATGACCAACTGTTGCAGTAGTATATTTAAAATTATAAGTTCAAAGGGGCATAACATCTAGAAAAAAATTGAATCAGAATTTCCTGTCGATATGCACATGACGATATAAGATATAAAGTATTTATGATATTTAGCATCCATTGTTAATTATGTCACGTTTTCAAGGGACATAACTCTATAAATTGTACATGATTTACAATAATATATTTCTGTCTGTTTTTTTACATGTATTATTGTTTGTTTACAGAAACTCAGTCTTACCTTACATTATGTCCCACAATATTATTTTGGATATAACAAATTCTGTCCAAGACATAGTGCCTATAAATCCTTATCATGCTCAAGTTAATAGCATGCAACACCATACCTATCAGCGCAGCAGCTCTAAATATGTTACTTAAAACACATATATTTTAGTACAGCTTCATTAAGGTGTATGTGAATTTCTATACTGAATTTACAGAAAGGAAGGCATTCTGCATGGATGTGAACTAGAAATTAAAGAAACGCTTAACTTACCAACTAACTTCTTTTTCGTGAGGTTCTGTAATTACTTTGTCTTGTGGCACCTCAAATACTTCTGGCATTTGTTGTTGATTCTTACTTTTCCCTTTTGGCTGGTTTTGCTTCAATTTTATACCTCTGGATGTCTTTTAATTGACCAGTGTAATGATTTTCAAGAGTTTAACCCCTTTTCATTCCACCAAAATAAATCTGAAATGCACAAACAAAAGAGTAATTAGAAAGTTGAAACCTAAGATTAAAATTCAAGATACATTTTTTATTGATTTCATTTTGACAAGGAAAATAGATCATTAAATTATTTTCAAACATTTTTTTACTACTTATCTTTCTTACTTTTAGTGATAATGCCAAATTACATACTTGATTTATCATAAGATGCTGCTACAATTTGCTAAATATGACAGACAGAATGTATTTGGTTGTTTTAACTGACATTGGAGATATATTTGGTATAAGAGATCCATGAATCAAGGCCATTCATGGTCAATTCAAATGCTTATACAACTGCATTCCAACTATCATTGACTTAATATTAGTTGTTGATCTTAAAATGATCTAATCACAAACTTTAACATGATAACCAGTGGCGGATCCAGAAATTTTTATAAGAGGGGCCCACTGACTGCCCAAGAGGGGCCTGCTCCAGTCACGCTTCAGTGATTCCTTATATAATCAACCAAATTTTTCTGCAAAGGGGCCCGCCAACCCCCTAAATTTTCCTCTGATAACTGTTAAAATATTCAAGTTAATAAACAGGAATTATTTGAATCTGGATATTTTGAATTCTGTAAAATTGATAAGAAATGATGATGAAACTAACCAAACTATGGAGGTTACTTTCACTGATACTCAAAGAGAACAAACTAGCCCTCTTAGCCGCATGTATGGGTAACCCTCCTTAATTGGGTTAGTTTTCATCACATTATCAATTTTCCAGAATAACATATTATTCCAGATTCAAATAATTCTTTGTTTATAGACCATGACTGAAGGGTAGGAGCCAAATAATCTCCATTGAAAGGAGATATGCCAATGCTAATATATCTGTATACCAAATATCATTGACTACCTATTTACTAATGGTTCCCTCAAACTGACCTAATCACAAACTTATCCATGTAAATTGTCTTGAAAAGTTTTTATTATAATGATATTGAGGTGAGTCTCATTTATTAATGGAATGTCTATTCAAGAACAGGTTGTGTGAATTATGTTATGCACATTTATGGAACAGTCAAAATTTTGTAAATTTAGACTGCAATCAAAATTTTTTATGGTTAATGACCAGTGAATAATAAGCTATCCTGAAAATGTAGGTCATTGATTTGAGAAAAACAAAAAATGTGTCTATTACAGGGGTATATAATTGGTCTTACATGTAGATTTGGAATCTTATTTTATTGTGACGTCAGATTTGGACAACTTGAGGAATGGAGGTCGATTAGAGATTGGACATCAATCTGAGTCTTACATATGTATATATAGTGATTCAGTTGTTACAGTAAATAGACACTGATAAGTCTGGTAACATTTTATAGTTTTGAATGTTTGTTCACCTGTTTACTATGATTAGGTGGAAGTATGTTCTTATTTCAAAAGAGGGCACTCAGCATATTAATATGTTCATGAAGGATGACTATTTGCTAGGAACCGAATGTTTTAACCACAACTTTGTATAAAGTTTTAACGTGATATATAATATAAAAATTTACATGTCTTTTCAGGACTTCTGATCCATGTAGTTTGGCATGTTTGTTAGATCTATCATAGATGTGGTTATGAAGGGCGAATGTTCATGAAGGGCCTGTTTACAAAGTATATCACTGGATTGAGCTCTTTGTCTAAGTGTATTTAGTAAATTGCTTAGCTTTGAGCTCAGTTCATTGTTATGCAAATGCATTCTTTGTGAAATAAAGATTTGACAGACAACTCACATCTGCACATGATCTGTAAGGTAAGATAATTAAAACTGTCAGCACAAGGAATTGTTGAAGTAGCATCCATTCAATGTATTAGTAGTTAAGGAAGATTAAAGCATTTTATTTACATTTTAACCAAATATTTTTGTCCAGAAGTCAAATAAAAAAAAGTACAATTTACCAAACAATGTTACTGCTACTAGCAATATGATGCTAGGTGGTTTTGTAACACTTTTTAAACATCTGTACTGCCTGCTGACGAGTCCTGAGTGTAAATGGTCATTGACTTATTATACATTATGTTTATTTATAAAAGAAAAGGACAAAATTCACAAGGCCTAATTGATTTCTAAAATTATCTTTCATTGTTCAACATTTATCATTCATTCGTTAATTTCTTAATTTGTGTAATGTTAATTACAGCACTGTTCATGTTATACCACAACAAAACTGCATCTAACTGTACCAGTATCACTTATATTTTATCCATATACTGTAGATTCATTTATCTTCGTGGTACCAATTTATGAGGATTGAGGAAACTTATAGAAAATTTCTACTGAATATTTAAATTGGTTCATCTATATCAACGAACCGTGAAAATTGGTATCCAACGAATAATACTGAATCCAAACAAAAATCTTGAAACAAGAATGATTTAGCAATACCTTTTCATTTTAAATACAAATAATCATAGTTCTTATTTCTTCAAGTCTAATATTTTATTTCAGAAATTAAGAACAACAAACATTGGATTTACCAAGTTATTGTACCCCACACAACAAAGTAAATAAGTATAATGTTTTTACCCGTAAGTCCACTTGTCCATCAGTCCTGTTCTTTTATTGCAACTCTCTGAAACCAATTTCAGGAATCTTTGTAGATAGTTAGAACATATTATGTAGATCTTCAAATCCACAAGAATTTTTATCAGTTGACTTTTGAGTTATGAGCATCTGTATTGGTATCTGCCATATCTTGTATATTGTAATTACTAAAACCATTAGATATCTTTTAAGAAACAATTTCGACATTTCAATGAAATCTTTTACTAATGATACTGGGAAGATCCTTAACTAATTTACAGTTTTTGTGGACAAACCCAAGTAAGAAATGATCACCACCAAGGAACATAATAGAACCATACAAAAGTACATGAATGCAGGTTCTCAGATACTATCTCGCATTAAAATCACATCATGCAGAAATGCACCAAATGTGTTCCTCTCCTAATTTTGAAATTTTGCTGTTATCCAAACTCAAAGTTGTGGAACATATTTTATCAGAATCATTTGGTAATCCATGCAATTAGTGGCTTCTGAATGACAGTCTTGAACATTAAAACTAAATGTTGATTAAACTGACACTGCTAATTTTAGTGTTTGGTACAGGCTGTCACTGTGCAAAACAGTTTAACATAGAACCCTATGGGAAAACAGAACTCTTTTGTCAGAAAACACTGCCAAACATCCAAACATTCTATCCACACTGATCTGTGTCCACACTTGTATGGTTAAGAAGATAAATATGTAACAGAGGCATTCAAAAGTTTTGTGACTTGTTTTGTATCAAGCATGATTGAAAGTCATATTTGAGGAATTGTGTGAATGTCTGTTTGCTCAATTATTCTTCATCTATTTAAACTTTAGTTTTCAAGATGAATTTCTTAGGTGGGAAACTTTGAATTGGTCATGTAATTTACAATGTTTTTTTTTAATATAAGGCTAAAAACTTAACAAAATTGAAGAATTCAGATGTGGTGTGTACCATTCCAGCAAGAAAAATTACACAAGAATTTAATGTTCTTTTGTTATCAGTGTAGGCTTTGAAGAGTTTTTCTAATTTTAAACTGTTAAATGGCTTTCACTGGTATGTTATATGTCAGCTTGAATAGTTGATGATTACACTTCATATTTTTTTAATACTAGGCTTGGAGAGAATGCAAGGGCGAAATATCCACAATATGACTGCCCAATACACTGATGAAAATATGAAACCAAATTTTACAGATTTAGATAAGGTTGAGGAATCTGTCATGAAGGAAGGATTCCTAAGGAAGATGACTTGATATGGTGGGACAGATTTTTTAGGAAAAACATAATGAATGTAAGTGAAAAGGCCTAGTATTACAGAGTTTAAAATAATTATAGACAGAACATTTGTAGACCATGTATTTACTTTCAATTAGAATGGTATGTTTACTTGCATTTTCATTTAGTGATTAATTACTGAGTAAAACAAAGTTAATTAGACTTTAGGTTTGCACTCTGTGTCTGTCTGTCCATCCTTCCGTCCATCAGTCTGGCATAATCAGTTTTCCTCACTTTTTTTCTTCGCCTTGAAGCTATTGATTTGATATTTGGTGTATTGTTTCATCATGACAAGTTACAGATCAAGTTCAAATTTTGTTCCGGTCTGATGATTTTGTGCAGAGTTATGGTCCTTGGATTTAGAAAATTTACTCAAATAATCAGTTTTCCTGACTTTTTTCATCATGCTTGAAAATATTGATTTGATAATTGGTATTTAGTTTTATCATGACAAGTTACAGATCAAATTAATTTTGTTCCGCCTGATGATTTTGTGCAAAGTTATGGTCCTTGGACTTGGAAAACTCACCAAATAATCATTTTCCTCACTTTTTCATCATGCTTGAAGATATTGACTTGATATTTGTTATAAAGTTAACACCATGACAAATTATAGAACAAGTTAGCATTTTGTTACAGTACAATGAATTTTTGATTGGTAGGAGACTATGATATGGCCATGCAATACCTCATATTGCTTGTTCTAAATAAAATAAAGGAAATTTTAATTTGTTCAAAGTATTTTCATTAAACAAACATACAAGTTCCACGCAAATTTTTGTTTCTGATTATGAAAAAGTTACCGTCGTGGATATGATTTCAGACTCTAGGGAAAAAAAGTACTTTAAAAAAAAAATAATTTTAAAATGCATAGCAGTTGAAAATTGTTTGCCTAATTTTGCTTTCATAAGTACACTTGTTGTGTGGAATATATTCAAATATTTAACTTTTGCAAACTGGAATTTGGAGATAATGTTGAAATTTTCAAATTATTTGAATTGGCTCAGTATGTGGTGCCTGAAATTGTAGTGAACAAGGATGTCACGCCCCCTGTAAGTTGGAGACTTCATAAGTTGACCTCAACATTGCTTTAGTATGCAATAAACCATGACCATTACAAAATATCTGAATATAATAGGACATTTTTGAAAACTTTTACATTTGAGGTCTACCATTAAGTTAATCGGTCAATTCAACCTGTAATACATTTTCAAAATTTAGGAGATGTGGTATGACTGCAAATGAGACAATTATGCATAAAAACTAAAGGTCATTTCTTATTTCCTTATTTCTTTAGCAATTTCAATGTGGTTTAATTCAAAAGTCTTGAATTCTTTGGAGTCTTTAATATGCTGAATCTAATGGGGTATTTAGAATTTGGAATATAGGGTCTGTTTTTTAAATGATCCATATTAAGGTCCAAAGGGTCCAAAATTAAACTTTGTTTGATTTCTTTAAAAATTAAATTATTAGTGTTCCTTGATATGCTGAATCTAATTAGGTCTTTGAGGCATGTCTTCAAATTGTTCCGCATTAAGGTCCAAAGGGTCCAAAATACAACTTTTTTGATTTAAAATTAAAATTAAATCATTGGTGTTCTTTAATGTGTGCAATCTAACAATGTTTTGATTTTTTGATTTTGGGCCCACTTTTCAAACTGGACCCCATAAAGGTCCAAAGTATCCAAAATAAAACTTACCGGTAGTTTGATTTTAACAAAAAATGAAACAATGTGGTTATTTGATATGCTGAATCCAACCATGTATTTTGAATTTGAATATTGGACCATAATTGGTAAACGTCCAATTTTAGAATTATTTAAGAACTTATACCACATTAATTCTGTGTCAGAAACTATGCTATTATTACATATTTGCTCAGAATCTAAATTCAGAGATGTTATTGCACAATTAAAAGAAATTTTATGTTGGGTCATAGTTGAAAATAGATATAACATCATATCTAATTTTAGAAAACTATATTTGTGGTTTACATCACTGGTTCATGGAAAATAAATTGATTCATGGAAAAAAAATTGATTCACAGACAATAACTTTAGTATAAGTGTATGGATGTGTAAGAAATTTTAGCACAAGGTTCCATACAACAATAGGAGGGTTGGATATTAAATAGTTAATCAAGCTCTACATTTATAGATTTATTGCACAACTAATAGAAATTTTAAATTGAGTCATAGCTTAAAATAGATTTGCTGATTCAGATATATCAATTGTGGTGATAATTGTGTTCTTTTTAAAGATTTTAATTTACGTTTTTGATTGAGTTAAGCCTTCCAATTGATGTTTTATCGTGTGTTTTTCTATGTTGTGATGTTATACTATTGTTTCAGAAAAAGGGAGAAGGTTTGGTACCATTAAAACGTTTAATCCCGCTGCAAATGTTTGCACCTGTCCTAAGTCAGGAATCTGATGTACAGTAGTTGTCGTTTGTTTATGTAATTTATACGTGTTTCTCGTTTCTCTTTTTTTATATAGACTAGACCGTTGGTTTTACCGTTTGAATGGTTTTACACTAGTACTTTTGGGGCCCTTTATAGCTTGTTGTTCGGTGTGAGCCAAGGCTCCGTGTTGAAGGCCGTACATTGACCTATAATGGTTTACTTTTATAAATTATTTGGATGGAGAGTTGTCTCATTGGCACTCACACCACATCTTCCTATATCTATTGAATATTTTCTTATGGTTGAAAATTCCCTTGGAAATTAGAATAGAACTTTGTCCATCTGTTGAAGTGGAAATGTAGCTAGGTGAAGTTATTAAATACAATTGTGCCATACATTATGTTATGTTACATATTAATAAAAAGAAATGTTATTTTTAGATAATAATCTATTTTTATTAAAGGATATATTTCATTACAATACATTGTGTAGATAAAGTTGTTGACATTGATAAATAAGTTGCAGATATTAGTTTGTGACAAATGAAAGTAAAAATATTGGGAACTATTAATTATATATATAAAGTTTGATTACACTAATACAAAACACACATGACTTTAAAAAAAAATGGTTATAAAGAAACTTTTGACAACTGACTAAAATCAATAAAACAGATACAAACATTGATACACTATCTATCTGTATACTTATTAATTACACCAATTCTGTTCAAAGGGAAGTAACTCAAAATACAATAAAATCATAATTCATTATTAAACACGTATCATTATCTCCCTTTGAATACAAATTTCCAAACATTTCTAGGTGGCACAATAGTATTTACATTCCAGTGTTTTGGTTGCTCATTTGTGTACCCTTCTTCAGTCAATGTATCTGAACAGTGTGATTGGACAAAACATACAGTTTCTACTAAACAGACTTTCCCAAACTGAGGAAGGAATCACGTGTAGAAAATTATAAAATAATTTAACATACAGGTGAAAAAGAATTTTTGAGAATTTTATATTCACTGCGTGATAGAAAACATAAAAACGAAAAGTGGCCTCAGATTAAAAACGATAGCAAAAAAAGTAAACGGTCATTCATTTCTAAATATTGTATTGAAAGTACTTCAGATTGTGTATGTAGAATTTTGGGCAGTGTTAGAAAGTGGAGAACATTCTCAAAAGGCTATCATTATTCATTATCCCTATGGGCCAGGAAATACTATCGTGCCACCTTAACTAGTATATAAATGATGTACACTAAATTAATTGTATTTTTTTTTACCTATTCAGTTTGTCATTTACAAATAAATAGTTGATAAAAGGCAACTGGAAAAATAACAAAACTTAAATACCCCCCCCCCTTGGGAGTGAAAATTGAATATTCAGAAAATTTTGCCTAATCTGTGGGTAATAGTGCCCAAATTTACCCTGACAGTAGCACTTTATAATTTCAATGTAACTTGCAATACATTTTTAATTACAAATACTCACTTTAACTTTTCGAAGTGTTTGACACATGCACAACCACTGGAATTTGAGACATAACATATTTTAGCTGCCTGTTAATCTAATAACTTTCACCACCCTTGGCCGCCACCTAGGATCAAAAATGTTCAGTAGCAAAAAGTTGCCAATTATGATATTCAATCCCTAGACACAAAACATTCTGGATCAGGGATGGCGTCCAAAGTAAATTATGTAAAAAACTGTTGGAAATATTGAAAATTTTACCTTTAAACTGACATTTCCACACAAATAAGGCATACTTGAGGGATAATTTATTCATCATTTTCAATGTGATATGTCAAAAGAAGTTACCTTGTATAAATAGTTACATCCCAACTATTTCTATTTGAAATTTGTAGTATTTTGGCCTGATTTGAAAAAAAAACATCAAATTCTTACGGCCAGTTTGAACCATTCCTGATCTTACTCCTATATTGATTTCTTGGTATACTTCAAATATGCTGAATCTGTCCAAATATAAGTCCAAAAATTAACTATATGACGGTCTTTAATGTGCTAAATCTAACCTTGTATTTAGATTTTTAATTTTCACAGCCCTGTTATCAAATTGGACCACAGTAATGTCCAAAATTAAAGTTTGTTTGATTTCATCAAATATCAAATTTTCATTTTCTATGATAACCTGAATCTAACATGCATGTATTTAGATTTTGTAAATTGGGCCACAATAGGTAAAAGTCCAATTTCAATTTTTCCAGTTCTTTGACTACATTCATTCTGTGTCAGAACCCTATGCTATGTCAAAAATTTAATTACAATCCAAAACCAGAGCTGTATTAAACTTGAATGTAGTGTCCATACTTGCCCCAACTGTTCATGGTTTGACCTCTGCAGTTGTATTAAGCTACGCTCAGCAGAGCATTTAATTAAATTTCATGCAATTTTTGTCTCGCCTGCCACGAAAGTCGCGAAAAGGGAGACATAGGGATTGCTTTTCTGGCTCCGACGTCAACAATTGTTAAGTTTTCTGCTTAAGTTAGTTTGTTAGGAATGACTTGTGATAGATCATTGATATTTACTATGAATTTGCATTACTATCAGTTTGATGACTATTTTGAGGCCCTTCCCCCTAGGACATGGTCCAGTGACTTTGATTTTGTTTTTCTTTGTTGACATATTTGTTTGTTTTTGAAGATGATTAAGATTAACATAATGTGGACTGCTGCATGTACCCCTATTTTTGACATTTTTACCTATTATATCTGTTTGTTTTGTTCACACATTGTTGTCAATATAATGGAATTTTATGCCACTCATACAAGTGAGAGGTTTAGCTAGCTATAAAACCAGGTTTAATCCACCATTTTCTACATACGGAAATGTCTGTACCAAGTCGATTTTCTTGGGACTATTGTCCTAGCGGTTTTGTAATTAGGGGCCAAAAAGGTCAGTTTTACTGGTTCATGGAAAATAAATAGGTTCACAGACTTTACTGTAGTATACTGTTAACTGGGAAATTTTTGCGCCATGTTTTTTTCACGATTTACCAACAAGATCTAAATTTTCACGGTTTTGAATTCGCGATGTCCCGATTTCATTTAAGTTTTTCATAAATAATTTGCAAACTGTACAGTTTTACATGTATATAAATCAAGTGATAAAATAGATCAGAAATACTTTTTGTCGGTTCAGATTTAAAGTTATAAGTCATGTTTGCTTGTAAAAACACAATCAAATTAAACATAGAGGAATGACCTAATTAAGAGTGAATTAAATGCTGACAGTATTACAGCTAATTAATTAATCTTTTAATCTGATCAATCTGTGTAGCAGATACAATGGGGTAATCATTTTAAAACTGATTGACAGGTGTCATTAACATAACAGTAACGGTAGTCAATGTTTATTTAGCAATATCCGTTGTGTCCACTTGCTTGAGATGTCTTCCATGTTAATTAGACTATCATGAGTTAAAGTTTTGATCTCTAACATTGACTTTCATTCTTTGTGTCCGTTTTCTTTGAAATGTTTGCGGTTGTTTTATTTTCATGCTTTGACCAATTTGCATGAAACTTTGGTGAATTGTTTATATCTATTGACATGAGGTCCCTTTCAATTTTTATAAAGGAGAAGGTCCGGTAAGTGCTAATTTTGGCCTAAAATACAAAGTACATCTGATGAAAGATTTAGGCATTTTTTAAACACTTAAGTGACTACTTCAGTAGATACAATTAGTTTATCTTAAAGATTTTAACTAATTTGGGCATTAAAGACGCTCAAATTCAAGCTTATATATGAAAATCTATCAAATATGCCATAAAACGTCACTTTTAAGATGGTTTTTGTCTAAAATGGAAGTGGCCACATTCGTGTTCAGTCTCAACATTTATATATGTTATGCATTATCATTAAAAACATAATATATTTAAATATTAAGACTGAACACAAGTGCGGCCACTTCCATTTTAGACAAAAACAGTCTTAAAATAAGCACAAATGCTAAAATTGTTAAGATTTCAGAATTTTTGCATGAAATAATGATGCTAGTACTTGATGCATGTCCACTATATTGTAAAAAAAACAGCCCATATTTAAGTAACAAAAGTATTCTACTTTCCAATTGATAGCTAAAAGTTTATATTTTTAAAAACTTTGTGAAAACGCCATAATTTTGGGCCAAAAAGGGGTCTTACCAGGCCTACTCCTTTTAGATTTTACTTTTCCAGATTATGGGGTTTTATTCATTAAAAAAGGGGGATTTTCCAGTTTTTCGGACCATAACTCAAAAACACTTTCACCAATTTGCAAGAAACTTTGATGAAATGTTAATATCTATTATTGCGAGCTCCCTTTCAATTTTTATGAATTTTAGATTTTACATTTCCGAATCATAGGGTTTAATTCCTTAAAAAAGAGTGATTTTTGAGTTTTCGGACTATAACTCATAAATGCTTTCAGCAGTTTTCATGAAACTTTGGTGAATTGTTTATATCTACTGACGTTTATATCTTTTGATTTTTATAAATTTTAGATTGAAAGTTTCTGAGTTTATATCTATTAAAATATCCTCCTTTTAGTATTTTATAATTTCTGGTATGACACAATGAGGAGTTATGGAACTTTATTCTTTGAAAAAGCGACAGGCGAATCATGCGCTCATGGCGCAGCTCTTTATGTCATGTTATGTTGGTGCTTTATAATTTGCACAGCAGATTAATGTATTGTGATAATTCTGTGCTTTGAATAAGTCATTTTATTATGGAAAGTGTCATATTTGAAAATCAATTCAAGATGCAGGTGTGTTAGCGTAACTTAGTGGACAGTTCTAGTTAATACTGCAACTGTGTCATTGGCGCAGTCATAATGCAATTACATTGTTAAAGTATAAACTTTGAGACATTGTTAATTTGTTTTTGTAGATTTATAATGGTTTACTTTTACAAATTGTGACTTGGATGGAGAGTTGTCTCATTGGCATTCATACCACATCTTCTTATATCTATTATATCTATCACTTTGTGAAAGATGCTGGATCTGGGAAAAATGACTGCTTCACTTGAAATCATAATTTTTATGCCCCACCTACCATAGTAGAGGGGCAGTATGTTTTTCGGTCTGTGCGTCTGTTCGTTCATTCATTTGTCCGTCTATTCGTTCGTCCGTCCATTCGTCCGTCTGTCCCGCTTCAGGTTAAAGTTTTTGGTCAAGGTAGTTTTTAATAAAGTTGAAGTCCAATCAACTTAAAACTTAGTACACATGTTCCCTATGATATGATCTTCTAATTTTAATGCCAAATTAGAGTTTTTACCCCAATTTCACAGTCCACTGAACATAGAAAATGATAGTGCGAGTGGCGCATCCGTGTACTATGGACACATTCTTGTTTATTTCTCCCAGGAATTTTTCATTTGGAAATGTTTAAAGAGTTGCAGTTATACAGAGAAAATCCATCCAGTCTCTCAAAACTAAATTTACTTTTATTTGGCTTAAAACAGTACAAATGATAAGCAAAACAATACATTACATGAATTATATTTAGGAACAATGTATATAGTTATTATATATAATACCTTTGTCTCATCTGGTGTTATGGATGAGGGATGGATATATACCCTGCCACGTCCTGTCTGTGTTTTTGTTTGATGTTTTGTATAGGTCTGATGAGTTAGCCTTTTCAACTGATTTTTAGGGGAGGTTGAGCACTCACAAACATGTTTAACCCTGCCACATTCTTTATGTGCCTATCCCAAGTCAGGAGCATGTAGATCAGTGGTTGTCGTTGGTTCACGTCTGTCATATTTGTTTTTCGTAAATTGTTTTGTTATAAATTAGGCAGTTAGTTTTCTCAATTAAATTGTTTCATAGTTTTCATGTCAGGCCTTTTATAGCCAACTATACGGTATGGGTTTTTCTCATTGTTGTAGGCCGTACAGTTGCCTATAATTGCTTACATCCACTTTATTTGAACTTTGGTGGATAGTTGTCTCATTGGCAATCATACCACATCTCCTCAGTTTTATATTGTTGAAGAAGTACTTACTTGAAATTAGTTACTGGCAAAGTTGCCATCATAAAGTTGTGTCTATTCTCAACACTTCTTGCCTCCTCAGGGGTTAGGCCAGCATACAAATTTATGTTAATCTCACTGTAAAATATAAAGGTAGTAAGATCTTATTTACTAGAAAGATTAAGGCTATGTTTAATGAATAAAGATGGCTGTTTTACTTGTTTAATCTACATTTCTTGCTTCAAGGTTTTTTATAGCTTCCATGCGATTCATTTTTTTAGGAAGACCTTGCAATGACCTCAGACATCTTGTAATTTTGTCTCTTATGTTTGATAACTAGTGTTCACCTAAATGACTTTGCTAAATTGCCAACAGACTGAATTAAGACAAAATGTCCAGTTTCAGATTTAATATAAAAAATGCATCAAGCATTAAGACATCATTAAAACCATATTAAAAATAAGTATGGGATCTTCTTAAGACCTTTAATTTTGCAATACTGTAAATTCAGAAATTATTGCGTGCATTTATTATTGCGGTATTTGAAGAATTAACAAAAATGCGAATTTAATTATTGCGATATTAGGAAAAGCTACATGCAGATGTATGTATTTGATATCAGAATGCAAGTTCTTATTATTGCGATTACTCAAGTAGTCGCATTATTCGCATTAATAAAAACTGGCAATAATTTCTGATTTTACAGTAGATAACAGCACATACCTTGAAATATTGATCCCTTTATCTTTAAGCTCTTTCATTGCCTGTATATGGTGATTACCACCGAATAAGAACAGTTTATAGTTCCCTAATTGTGTGAGTTTTTAAATTCATCTGGAGACTATCACTGCAAAATATTTCATAAATAGTTATGAGCATGGTTAGTTAGTCAGTCATAAATAGTTATGAGCATGGTTAGTTAGTCAGTCATAAATAGTTAGGAGCATGGTTAGTTAGTCAGTTAAAATCCAAAATTGCAAGTCTTAGAAAAATAAATGAATGTGTTTAAAAAATTAAAAAAGTAAAAAACCCTTAATTTTCACCTGCCTTGTGATATGAGTTTTAATCTGCATCATTTTTCTTTAAAGGAAATGTCCCTTAATTCAAAATAAATTTTCAGTCATGACAACAGCTGATGTTTTAAGCAATGAACGACTTATAGATTATCGATGGTGATTCAAACGAGGGGGAGTTTCGCGGCTACAATATCCTTGAGTTTGAAAGACCATTGGTAATCTGTTTATTAGTATTTTCATAGGCAATGTCAATGACATAGGCTTTTGACGTCAGAAATTCTCTTTCTACCCAACTCAGATAATCCAATATCACTCCAGTAGCATGATATGAAAAATTATCACCAAAAAAAAGCAAATAAAAATTTGAGAGAATAGTTATAACAAATATTCTTTTCTTTTTTTTTTAGCAAAAAACTTATATCCATTAGAAAACATTCTTGTCATATTCCTTATTGGATGTCATTGTCTAGTAAATATAAAACAAACACCTCTTGTTTCTTAAATAATATTTGTTACAGATAATACATGTATTTCTCATGCAAATTGTTTGTTATGAAGATTTTGGAATAGATGATGTCATTAATTTTTATTCGACCGCAAAAATTTTGCGGTCGATATTGGTATCACGTCGTCGTTGTTGTCCGAAGACACATTGGTTTCTGGACAAAAACTTTTGTTTAAGTGTATGGATTTCTATCAAATTTTACCATAAGGTTTATGACCACAAAAGGAAGGTTGGGATTGATTTTGGGGGTTATGGTCCTAACAGTTCAGGAATTAGGGGCCAAAATGGGGCCCAAATAAGCATTTTTCTAGTTTCCAGACAATAAACTTGTGAAATGGGGTATGGATCTCTCTGAAATTATACCACAAGTTACCATATCACAAAGGGATGGTAAGAATTTGCTTTGGGAGGTTATGGCTCAAACTGTTTAGGAATTAGGGGCAAAAAAGGGGGGAAAACAAAGGTTTCCAGGTTAATGGACAATAACTTAAGTACAAAACATAATTTTAAAGCAGTGTAAGGGAGGTAATTCAAACACATATTGTCAAATTACCTCCCTTACACTGCTTGTAAATTATTTATAAAGAAATGTATTGTCTTTAGGTGATTAGCTGTCAATTTATTTTTAGAAGTTACTATTTTAAAAATGTTTAATACAGGTAATTTAATTATAGCCATGATTATGTATGTAAAGGAATTTTATTTTTAGGTATTACTATTTAATGTTGCTGATGGAGGCTTTTTAATTTTAGACATGATTATGATGTTTTTTTCTATTTTAAAATTATTTAATTTTAGCCATGATTATGTATGTGAAGGAATTTTATTTTTAGATATTACTATTTAATGTTGCTGATGAAAATGTTTTAATTTTAGGCATGATTATGATGTCATTTTCTATTTTTAATACTTTTATGATGTATTTAAATGGGTTTTTATGGTTGCAAAGTCCTAGCTGTCAATTTATTTTTAGAAGTTACTTTTAAATGCTGATGAAGGAATTTTATTTTTAGATATTACTATTAAAAGTTGCTGATGAAGGTTTTTTTAATTTCAGCCATGACTATGATGTCATTTTCTATTTTAATACTTTTATGATGTATTTAAATGGGCTTTTATGGTTAAAAAAAAAGCATTTTTCTAGTTTCCAGACAATAACTTGTGATTAAGTGTATGGATCTCTCTAAAATTGTACTACAAGGTTCCATACTACAAAGGAAAGACTGCAATTGAGTTTGATGGTTAATGCTAAAAGGGGGATTCAAAAAGTTTGGGGGGGAAGGGGGGTTTCCAATTTTGTTTTAAAGGGGTTCATATTTTTTTTTTCAAAATTTTCAAAATTTCAAATTTTTGAAAAGTTTCAAGAAGAAATCTTCAATTGAACAGTATTGCGCATTAGATTTGTAAGATCCTTGACCACATTTATTTTGTGTCAGAAACCTATATTATGTCAAAAATTCGATCACAATCCAAATTCAGATAGTATCAAGCTTGAATATTGTGTCCAAATTTGCCCCAACTGTTCAGGGTTCGAGTTTCAAAGACAAAAGATAATCTGTTTGTTGTTTTTTTCTCCTGTAGAATGTCTAGTTTGTCTAATTTGTCACTTATAAACAATTGATACTTCCATGATTTAAAATACTAGGAAATAGCTATTTAAATTACCTTAGTTGGGTCCATCAGGACAGGCAGGGTCAAACCTGATGGTGGAGACCAGCTTTGTCGAAGCCTCTTCTTTAAGACTATGACCCACTCCTTACAAATGGTCCTGCATTCAAATTGTTGTGGTGCCTGCTCTTTATCATCCAGGTCAATAACATATTCTCCTGGATTATACATAAAAGAAATTAAAGAACCTTTGTGAACAGGTCACACATACCCCACGCCTCCACATTGTCACTGGGAAAACAAATTCTCACCAGATTCCTAAGTTCAAAGACTCATAACTCATAACTCCTACAAAAGTCAACTGAATAAAATTGCTTGTGGATATGCACATCTACATATTATTTTCTCATTAAGTACATAGTTTCTTGAAATTCTGTTGTGTGGTTTCAGAGGAATTGCAATGACCAACTGTTGCAGTAGTATATTTAAAATTATAAGTTCAAAGGGGCATAACATCTAGAAAAAAATTGAATCAGAATTTCCTGTCGATATGCACATGACGATATAAGATATAAAGTATTTATGATATTTAGCATCCATTGTTAATTATGTCACGTTTTTCAAGGGACATAACTCTATAAAATTGTACATGATTTACAATAATATATTTCAAGGTATCTGTAAGGTGTTTTTACATGTATTATTGTTTGTTTACAGAAACTCAGTCTTACCTTACATTATGTCCCATGACCAAAATATTTTCTTTGGATATAACAAATTCTGTCCAAGACATAGTGCCTATAAATCCTTATCATGCTCAAGTTAATAGCATGCAACACCATACCTATCAGCGCAGCAGCTCTAAATATGTTACTTAAAACACATATATTTTAGTACAGCTTCATTAAGGTGTATGTGAATTTCTATACTGAATTTACAGAAAGGAAGGCATTCTGCATGGATGTGAACTAGAAATTAAAGAAACGTTTAACTTACCAACTAACTTCTCTTTTTCGTGAGGTTCTGTAATTACTTTGTCTTGTGGCACCTCAAATACTTCTGGCATTTGTTGTTGATTCTTACTTTTCCCCCCTTTTTGGCTGGTTTTGCTTCAATTTTATACCTCTGGATGTCTTTTAATTGACCAGTGTAATGATTTTTCAAGAGTTTAACCCCCTTTTTCATTCCACCAAAATAAATCTGAAATGCACAAACAAAAGAGTAATTAGAAAGTTGAAACCTAAGATTAAAATTCAAGATACATTTTTTTATTGATTTCATTTTGACAAGGAAAATAGATCATTAAATTATTTTCAAACATTTTTTTTACTATCTTATCTTTCTTACTTTTAGTGATAATGCCAAATTACATACTTGATTTATCATAAGATGCTGCTACAATTTGCTAAATATGACAGACAGAATGTATTTGGTTGTTTTAACTGACATTGGAGATATATTTGGTATAAGAGATCCATGAATCAAGGCCACGTTTTCATGGTCAATTCAAATGCTTATACAACTGCATTCCAACTATCATTGACTTAATATTAGTTGTTGATCTTAAAATGATCTAATCACAAACTTTAACATGATAACCAGTGGCGGATCCAGAAATTTTTATAAGAGGGGGCCCACTGACTGCCTAAGAGGGGGCCTGCTCCAGTCACGCTTCAGTGATTCCTTATATAATCAACCAAATTTTTCCTGCAAAAGGGGGGGCCCGGCCCCCCCCCCTAAATCTTCCTCTGATAACTGTTAAAAATATTCAAAGTTAATAAACAAGGAATTATTTGAATCTGGGATAATTTTGAATTCTGTAAAATTGATAAGAAATGTATGATGAAAACTAACCAAACTATGGAGGTTACTTTCACTGATACTTCAGGGAGAACAAACTAGCCCCTCTTAGCCATGCATGTATGGGTAACCCTCCTTAATTGGGTTAGTTTTCATCATACAATTATCAATTTTCCAGAATAACATATTATTCCAGATTCAAATAATTCTTTGTTTATAGACCATGACTGAAGGGTAGGAGCCAAATAATCTCCATTAAAGGAGATATGCCAATGCTAATATATCTGTATACCAAATATCATTGACCTACCACTAATGGTTCCCCTCAAACTGACCTAATCACAAACTTATCCATGTAAATTGTCTTGAAAAGTTTTTTTATTATAATGATATTGAGGTGAGTCTCATTTATTAATGGAATGTCTATTCAAGAACAGGTTGTGTGAATTATGTTATGCACATTTATGGAACAGTCAAAATTTTGTAAATTTAGACTGCAAATCAAAATTTTTATGGTTAATGACCAGTGAATAATAAGCTATCCTTGAAAATGTAGGTCATTGATTTGAGAAAAACAAAAAATGTGTCTATTACAGGGGTATATAATTGGTCTTACATGTAGATTTGGAATCTTATTTTATTGTGACGTCAGATTTGGACGTCAACTTGAGGAATGGAGGTCGATTAGAGATTGGACATCAATCTGAGTCTTACATATGTATATATAGTGATTCAGTTGTTATAGTAAATAGACACTGATAAGTCTGGTAACATTTTATAGTTTTGAATGTTTGTTCACCTGTTTACTATGATTAGGTGGAAGTATGTTCTTATTTCAAAAAGAGGGGCACTCAGCATATATTAATATGTTCATGAAGCGACGACTATTTGCTAGGAACCGAATGTTTTAACCACAACTTTGTATAAAGTTTTAACGTATATATAATATAAAAAATTTACATGTCTTTTTCAGGACTTCTGATCCATGTAGTTTGGCATGTTTGTTAGATCTATCATAGATGTGGTTATGAAGGGCGAATGTTCATGAAGGGCCTGTTTTACAAAGTATATCACTGGATTGAGCTCTTTGTCTAAGTGTATTTAGTAAATTGCTTAGCTTTGAGCTCAGTTCATTGTTATGCAAATGCATTCTTTGTGAAATAAAGATTTGACAGACAACTCACATCTGCACATGATCTGTAAGGTAAGATAATTAAAACTGTCAGCACAAGGAATTGTTGAAGTAGCATCCATTCAATGTATTAGTAGTTAAGGGAAGATTAAAGCATTTTATTTACATTTTAACCAAATATTTTTTGTCCAGAAGTCAAATAAAAAAAAAAGTACAAATTTACCAAACAATGCTACTTGTGCTACTAGCAATATGATGCTAGGTGGTTTTGTAACACTTTTTTTAAACATCTGTACTGCCTGCTGACGAGTCCTGAGTGTAAATGGTCATTGACTTATTATACATTATGTTTATTTATGTAAAAGAAAAGGACAAAATTCACAAGGCCTAATTGATTTCTAAAATTATCTTTCATTGTTCAACATTTATCATTCATTCGTTAATTTCTTAATTTGTGTAAATGTTAATTACAGCACTGTTCATGTTATACCACAACAAAACTGCATCTAACTGTACCAGTATCACTTATATTTTTATCCATATACTGTAGATTCATTTATCTTCGTGGGTACCAATTTATGAGGATTGAGGAAACTTATAGAAAATTTCTACTTCGTTGAATATTTAAATTCGTGGTTCATCTATAACAACGAAATCCGTGAAAATTGGTATCCAACGAATAATACTGAATCCAAACAAAAATCTTGAAACAAGAATGATTTAGCAATACCTTTTTCATTTTAAATACAAATAAATCATAGTTCTTATTTCTTCAAGTCTACACTATTTGTCATAATTTATTTCTAGAAATTAAGAATCATAAACAAATTCATTGGATTTACCAAGTTATTGTACCCCACACAACAAAGTAAATAAGTATAATGTTTTTTACCCGTAAGTCCACTTGTCCATCAGTCCTGTTCTTTTTATTGCAACTCCTCTGAAACCATACAACAGAATTTCAGGAATCTTTGTAGATAGTTAGAACATATTATGTAGATCTTCATATCCACAAGAATTTTTATCAGTTGACTTTTGAGTTATGAGCATCTGTATTGGTATCTGCCATATCTTGTATATTGTAATTACTTAAAACCATTAGATATCTTTTTAAGAAACAATTTCGACATTTCAATGAAATCTTTTACTAATGATACTGGGAAGATCCTTAACTAATTTACAGTTTTTGTGGACAAACCCAAGTAAGAAATGATCACCACCAAGGAACATAAATAGAACCATACAAAAAGTACATGAATGCAGGTTCTCAGATACTATCTCGCATATTAAAATCACATCATGCAGAAATGCAACAAATGTGTTCCTCTCCTAATTTTGAAATTTTGCTGTTATCCAAACTCAAAGTTGTGGAACATATTTTATCAGAATCATTTGGTAATCCATGCAATTAGTGGCTTCTGAATGACAGTCTTGAACATTAAAACTAAATGTTGATTAAACGACACTGCTAATTTTTAGTGTTTGGTACAGGTAGGCTGTCACTGTGCAAAACAGTTTAACATAGAACCCTATGGGAAAAAAACAGAGAACTCTTTTTGTCAGAAAACACTGCCAAACATCCAAACATTCTATCCACACTGATCTGTGTCCACACTTGTATGGTTAAGAAGATAAATATGTAACAGAGGCATTCAAAAGTTTTGTGACTTGTTTTGTATCAAGCATGATTGAAAGTCATATTTGAGGAATTGTGTGAATGTCTGTTTGCTCAATTATTCTTCATCTATTTAAACTTTAGTTTTCAAGATGAATTTCTTAGGTGGGAAACTTTGAATTGGTCATGTAATTTACAATGTTTTTTTTTTAATATAAGGCTAAAAACTTAACAAAATTGAAGAATTCAGATGTGGTGTGTACCATTCCAGCAAGAAAAATTACATACAAGAATTTAATGTTCTTTTGTTATCAGTGTAGGCTTTGTAAGAGTTTTTCCTTAAACTGTTAAATGGCTTTCACTGGTATGTTATATGTCAGCTTGAATAGTTGATGATTACACTTCATATGTTTTTTTTAATACTAGGCTTGGAGAGAATGCAAGGGCATAGATAAAATATCCACAAATACGACTGCCCAATACACTGATGAAAAATATGAAACCAAATTTTACAGATTTAGATAAGGTTGAGGAATCTGTCATGGAAGGAAGGAGATTCCTTAAGGAAGATGACTTGATATGGTGGGACAGATTTTTTTTAGGAAAAACATAATGAATGTAAGTGAAAAGGCCTAGTATTACAGAGTTTAAAATAATTATAGACAGAACATTTGTAGACCATGTATTTACTTTCAATTAGAATGGTATGTTTACTTGCATTTTCATTTAGTGATTAATTACTGAGTAAAACAAAGTTAATTAGGGACTTTAGGTTTGCACTCTGTGTCTGTCTGTCCGTCCTTCCGTCCATCAGTCTGGCATAATCAGTTTTCCTCACTTTTTTCTTCGTCCTTGAAGCTATTGATTTGATATTTGGTGTATTGTTTCATCATGACAAGTTACAGATCAAGTTCAAATTTTGTTCCGGTCTGATGATTTTGTGCAGAGTTATGGTCCTTGGATTTAGAAAATTCACTCAAATAATCAGTTTTCCGCACTTTTTTTCATCATGCTTGAAAATATTGATTTGATAATTGGTATTTAGTTTTATCATGACAAGTTACAGATCAAATTCGAATTTTGTTCCGGTCTGATGATTTTGTGCAAAGTTATGGTCCTTGGACTTGGAAAACTCACTCAAATAATCATTTTTCCTCACTTTTTTCATCATGCTTGAAGATATTGACTTGATATTTGTTATAAAGTTAACACCATGACAAATTATAGAACAAGTTAGCATTTTGTTACAGTACAATGAATTTTTAATTGGTAGGAGACTATGTATATGGCCATGCAATACTCTCATAGTGCTTGTTCTAAATAAAATAAAGGAAATTTTAATTTGCTCCTAAAGTATTTTTCATTAAACAAACATACAAGTTCCACGCAAATTTTTGTTTCTGATTATGAAAAAGTTACCGTCGTGGATATGATTTCAGACTCTAGGGAAAAAAAGTACTTTAAAAAAAAAATAATTTTAAAATGCATAGCAGTTGAAAATTGTTTGCCTAATTTTGCTTTCATAAGTACACTTGTTGTGTGGAATATATTCAAATATTTAACTTTTGCAAACTGGAATTTGGAGATAATGTTGAAATTTTCAAATTATTTGAATTGGCTCAGTATGTGGTGCCTGAAATTGTAGTGAACAAGGATGTCACGCCCCCTGTAAGTTGGAGACTTCATAAGTTGACCTCAACATTGCTTTAGTATGCAATAAACCATGACCATTACAAAATATCTGAATATAATAGGACATTTTTTAAAACTTTTACATTTGAGGTCTACCATTAAGTTTTGGTCAATTCAACCTGTAATACATTTTCAAAATTTAGGAGATGTGGTATGACTGCAAATGAGACAATTATGCATAAAAACTAAAGGTCAAAGACATAAACAACTACAGGTCAAACTTATAATGACATGCAACGATAAACAAAACCCACACAATGTAGCAAGCTATAAATGGCTCAAGGAACATCTGTGTACATTTTTTCAATGTGAAATGATTCTTATGATATACTTTTATCCTTGAATCATATATAAGCCTTGAATCTGCATGAATGTTTCATAATTCATAAACAAAATATGTTTATGACCTGTCTAGTTATGAATATTACGTATGAATTTAGAATTTTATACTAAGTTACTGTACTGAGTAAATCCTTATGGTGCCCCAACTGACCATGCAAATGTAGCAGTGCCAAGGAAAATACACACAGGTCACATGAAAGCTACACAGATTCAAATTTTTGGTGCTGTTGTGCAAACATTGAGAAAAAGTTTGTTTCATTATGTTATTGTCAAAGGCAGAGGATATAAAAAAGCAAGTGGAAGACCTAGAAAAGTTACCAGATTAAGGAGATGACTCTAACATTATTGTTTTCTGGCATATTGATCAAGATGTTGGTGTTATACTAAAAACATTACTGTTGTTTTAAATGAACTGGATGGAGATTCTACAAAACTTATGTGTGTTGTTACAGTTTAAATGGAAAGTCATCATAATTTGTAAGTTTTTATCATTTAAATTAATGTTTTGAAATATAAATATATCATATATTTTTAACCTTCATTTGGGAATTAATTAAATGTCTACATACTTTTACAAAGGTGTAAATAAGATACAATTTAGATATAAGGCGATCCTTTTTTTCATTATCAATCCAAATGCAAATATATTTGTAAAGCTAAATTACCACCTTCTGCCTTATGTTGCTTGCTGATTCACATTGTTTCTTATATAAAGACTGATGGCGGAAATTTGGTTGCTACAACTCCTTGAAATGGAGTTTATAAATCTACCAAAAAATGTCCTTATTTACAACTAAAAAAATGATTGCCTTACAAATTATGTAACTAAGAATTTCAACACACTTTATAATTATTATACATATCAAAGGTACCAGGCTTATAATTTATATTAGGCCAGACGTGCATTTCGTCTATAAAAGACTCATCAGTGATGCTCAAATCAAAATAATTGAAAGGCCAAATAAATAACAAAGTTGAAGAGCATTGAGGACCAAAAGTTCCAAAAAGTTGTGCCAAAATTACGCGTGTGAAAATAGATTTTTTTTTAATTTAAATTTTGAACTGCATTTTTTTTTATGAATAATACTTTATAGTTCATGTATTTGATTTTTTACAGATGGTTAAGTTGTTGCACTGACATCAGACATCCAAGGTGACAGGCGAGTTCAAGAAAAGCCATGACAAATGCAAAAAGAGTGCACCTTAAAAAAACATCAGCTAGCCAAAGCTATTGGTATGTACATGTATTTGGTCTCTTGGTACAGCTACATGTTTTATTATATATTGATTTTGCCTATTTTTTATTCCTAAAAACACATTCGTTGTATAGTTTAAACATGATATATTGCATTTAAAATCATTTTTTAACATGGTTCAAAATTCTGCTTTCAGCATGCAATTTTTGTTTAGCTATAGTAAGGGATATTTTTTATCAGCTTGCAGATTATCTGTGAGAGGACTAAATATAATGACCGGATTTCAAAATAGAAAACCATACTTATAATGCAAAAATAAATGAAAAAATAATTCTGACAGGCATGAGGAGGGGTCTCTTCCTATATGAAGGTATACACACACACACACACACATGCTGCTAGAATTGGTTACTTTAATATATGTCATATTAATGGGATTATTATTGTCTATTAATGTATTTACCATGCACATTCACTGGTCGCTCATATTTCTAGGTTTTCCTCAAAAAAAATAAAAAACAGCCAGGCCTCAACTAAGCATAGTAAAAGATTCTGTCAATACATTGGAGATCTTGTGTTGACTGATCTAGAACAGTATGGTGATGAGTGGCCACAAATGTGAAAAATTATCACCATTTGTGGTCCAAATGTTGAAATTTAATGGTACAAGGGAAGCAAATCATTAGCATGGATGATTGTCACCATGCACAGTTCCTATTCCTGTACAAAGGGGAAAGAGGAATCCGTTTCTAGAAATTGTTTAAAGAGACAAAATTTGGAAAAGTGGGTATCAACTAACCACAAATGGCTACCTACTAAAAAATATCAAGAATTGCATAGTTCAATATTGAATAAAATTATTTTCTTACAGATACTAGGATTATTTGAAAAAAGTTTTCCCACCAAATTTTATAATTCTATGAGTAGCAGTTAAAGGAGCCAAAAAGCAATTTAAGTGCTTCATTTCATATATATATATAATGATTATATTAATAAAAGGTGATGTGGGGAAATTTTCAATAAGACAGCAACATATTATTAATCATTTAAATGATATAAATAAATTATTATTTACCTCAAACACCACATTTTAGTAAGAGCTGTTCCAATAAAACGCACTCCGTATTCAGGGAAAGCACATTGAAAATAAAGTAGCCATATGCATCCATAGAGCGTAATTTAAAGTCCTGCATATGTTTTGATCATGTACAACATAATATTTTAGTTGAACACCCATCCATAGTGGAAAATTCAAGTTGCCTGGTTCCTTGGGTCCCATGTATATTTTGATGGATCTGCTCTTATATACTATCAGTTAAATGGGGAACATAATACAAATAAACTGTACCTCATTTGGAATTGTTATGTTATAAAGCTTTGTGAACAACTGTAGGTCATCCTACGACCTTCAACAATCAGCATAGTAAGCTTGTTTTAAATTCCCAGAAAAAGTATATATACGCTTAATTGCTGTATAAACTAAATAAAACCTGTCAGAGTTACAAAAAAAGTAAGGAGTTTACTACCTGGTCAGGTCAAACTATAGGAAAAAAAATTTGGTGCTTCTGTATTAAGTGTCCTGGTTTAAAAGAAGGCTTTAAGCTATTAACAGACTCAATATAAGACTTGTGGTTGGATCACATGTCTTCCAGAATATTTTTATTAGCAACTGGAATTTAAACATCTGATATCTATTCAGTATGTTATTCTTCCAATCAGGAACCTTCTTAACACATTTTTCTTTCATCATATCCTAAATACAGAGAAAAAGTTCTTTAATACAAGAATAAATAATTAACTTTAAAATCGTTTGATCGAAATTGTTTATCAATGTTTATGTCATGTTTAGTTACATTGTATAAAATCAAGAGGATAAGAAACATTGTATGTATAAATTAATATTTTATTTTCAGGGATTAAAAAAGTATAGACTGGAACAAAACATCATTTCCCTTGGCTTTAAGGGAGATTATGAAGATTTGTTCACCCTCAGGTATATGAATTTTCTGGGGTGAAAAATTTTTTATATCTCCCTCAGCAAGGGAAATAAATGTATAGTGTCGCCTTTATTGGGAATGAGTGGAAAGGAGGAGAGAACAGCACCTTGTAATAAGTGTACAAAAATTGAAAATAGTGGACGTCCTGTGTAACCATTCCCACCGAAAAACATATTGAATATATAACAGAAAGTCAAGAACTTCACATGAAGAAATGTATTTTTTATGAGAAAGTACTGATATTTACAAACTATAAACAACTTGAACTCATTGTCAAACAGTGCAATAATGAAAAACTGAGTGGAAAGTTTTAAAATAGCATATATAAAAACAGAAAACATGCAGGTAATTACTGTAAAGGATTTTAGCAACATATAGCAGCACAGAAATAACTAGATGACAGAGTAAATACCATGTCCAGATATGCCGTGCTCCAAATATAAAGGAGGTTCATACGAGATATTTTTATCGAGACGACGGTTCTCGTTTCTCTCCCCTTACCAAGAAGGTTCCTCACATCATGCGGATAGTTTTGAAACTTTTCAAGACTTTTCATCATAATACCTTGATCCAAAGTACTGATAAATAATTTGGATGCATTTAATATTATGTATTAAATATCAGAGGTCTTTTAAGGCTGCAGATTTCAAAAATACTTCTGTGGATCACTTCCTACTGGTCGAGAACCAGTTACTGTCAGTTACTGTCAGTTACCGTCACTTGCCATCTTAGTTAAAAACAGAAGCTATGCATACTGATATTATATCTTCAGACAAATTTTTTTACTTCAATTTTAAAATCTCTGTTTTGTTTGATCAGATTAAGATGGGGAAATGCTCAATTTTCACAGGCACTTGTTTCTATACATGTGCGGGAAAATAACATTAATCGCTTTGTTAGGTCCTTAATTTTTGAAAACTTATCGTTTATAGGCATTGCATGATCTTATGGAGAAAGCAGTATCTAACATTGATGAAGAATATACAATTTCTTTCAAAAGAACTTAAAAGAACTTATAATTTATAAGATTAAAGTCTATACATCTCTTTAATACAGTGTATTAGTGGTTATATTCAGAGCCACAAAGTTAACAATTGAGAAAGGAGGAGACCTTTCTAATTAGACCTAATTAATGGTCAGACTGGTAATATGTTTAGTTCTATTGACATACTTTCTTCTCTTCTTGCTACAAAATTACAATATTAATGTCCCGATTACATGTTAATTCTACATGTATCATTTTATAAGTTTCAATAGTGACGGTGAATGGTCATCATACCCATAAAATTTCCCATAAAAATCAGTTTACTACTATCCTACTTTTAGAGGAATTAAAATCAAAGTCCATGGTGCAAGACCTAACTTTTGGTAACCCTCAATATGTTAAAAGAACAAAAAAAATGAAAACATGTTACGTTGAAGAGCTATAAACCAAAAAGGACATAAAAACAATAGCCAAATCCATATAAGGCCAACTTTGCCTGAGGGAGTTGAAACCTTAGTTTCTGTATAATTTCCAAATTTATACGGGCAATTTTAGATAGTTTGTTATAAATCATGTCAGTACTAACCCGAATAATTCAGTCCCTCCCCGTGATCGACTCTCCCACTCGCGAGGGCCTGAATTCTTTATACAATAAAAACGTGTCACGAATCCAGGATTTTGATTGGTGCTCTCTGCGAGAGAGAGCCAATCAGCTAATAGCGATAGGTAAATACCGAGCTAATTCCAAATGATTATTTGACGATTATTTATTGACAAGGCCTTCAGGCGTTAATGTAGCCATCATAGAGCAGTGAAATATAACGACTGAATTATTCGGGTTATGTCAGTACTGAAATACTGACTACTGAGCTGATGATACCCTCAGGGACTGATAGTCCACCAGCAGAGGTATCCACTCAGTACTGTAAAAAAAATGAAAACACGTTATAAATTTCATGCATCCGAAGCGCATCATTTAGACAGGAACCACAGAGTGCATGTGTCTACTACAAAAAAAGATCTTTTAACATAATGTTTGATATAACATTTTACATATATATCTGACTTGAATATTTAGTTTGTCGATGCCTGCGCTTTATATTTCCTAGGCCCAAATTTTGTTAAAATCTGGAAGATTTTGTCAAATTTCGCAAAAATATCTATTTTTAGGAGGTAAAAATCAACGCTTTTAAATAAAAATAAAAATAGCTCTATTTGACTTTCTTACAGGTGTCAGACCACCAATTAAATATCCCTATCTGTTCAACCAAATTTTGCAATTTTCACAGCTTTCTAAATATTTTACCTTAAGTTTAACTTCATAGAAACCAGGTATATCCTGAATTGTACATGTATCAGCTTTCTGCATGCCAATTTTCAACATAACTTTAAAGCCTTCTAACAAAAAAGCTGACCTTCAAAAAGAGGTACTCCAAAAATAACCCCTGGTTTTCTGGAAATCTTAAATTAGTATACTATGGAGGGCATTAATCCTCAATTTTTAATGCAAACTCATAGACAAGTAAATTTTGGCTCAAAATGGTCTAAATATATTTCTCTTTCACAAAAAGTTTCATTTCTGCAAATTTATTGGTTAGTTTAAGTAAACAAGGACATCAAAAGCACTATTTTGTGTCAGAGTAGGGCTACTTTTACATACGTTCTAAATTAGAGGGAGTAATTGGTGGTCTGACACCTAAAGAGACAAAAAAGTTGATCAGAAATCTTTTGTTTTGCTTTATTCTTAATCCTTAGTCAATTTGTAGTTAAAAACAGCCTATCTGAGCATAATGTGACATATATTACAAATTTCACAGCTCAATTTAAACTGACTGTAATGTATGACTTTGATAGAAAATACTTGAAAATTTCATTTTGGACTACAGGAACATAAACTTTCAATATCAAGATCAGTTTTTGTTGATTTTTCCTTGTTTGTTGTTCTACTTTAAAGACTTTCCACAATTTTTACAATGAGTCTAGTAAAAAATCCAAGGTATTGAAGAGTCGAGGAATATTGACCCCCCTTTTTTCACCTGGTGTCAGTAATGGGACTATTAACTGATAAAAAGTGCGGTCATGGTCATTTAACTGTTTTTATTTACTATCAGTCAATAAAATTTAAGGTATAAAACTTTCATTTGAGATTATAAATAGGATTTTTGTGAGTTTATGCAGTGTTTACATCAGGCTATGTTATCTGCCAAATACATGGTATGACGCAATGATATAAGGGGTAAAAATCAAATAATTTCATTAAATCTTCATGACGACAATTTTTTTGGGGTAGTAAACAACCTATGTTTTAATGTTTAACACCACAGAAACAACTTACTGTCCATTTATAACAATTTAGGACATTTTTTTTATATGAAAGCATATTGTCAGGGTGGGAAAAGCTAAAAATAGCACAAATTCAGGTTTAAGGTTCTAAATTTGCAATATCTGACTTTTTGCCCAAAAAAAAGATTGAAATGTGGCTACTATCATTTCAGTTGATCAGTTAAGACAAAAAAATCGATTGTTTTCTGATTTTTGGGTTTCACCGCATTTCACTTAAACGTGTCAGACCACCAATTATATATCCCTATCTGTTCAACCAAATTTTGCAATTTTCACAGCTTTCTAAATATTTTACCTTAAGTTTAACTTCATAGAAACCAGGTATATCCGGAATTGTACATGTATCAGCTTTCTACATGCCAATTTTCAACATACCTTTAAAGCCTTCTAACAAAAAAACTGACCTTCAAAAAGAGGTACTCCAAAAATAACCCCTGGTTTTCTGGAAATCTTAAATTAGTATACTATGGAGCGCATTAATCCTCAATTTTTAATGCAAACTCATAGACAAGTAAAATTTTGGCTCAAAATGGTCTAAATATATTTCTCTTTCACAAAAAGTTTCATTTCTGCAAATTTATTGGTTAGTTTAAGTAAACAAGGACATCAAAAGCACTATTTTGTGTCAGAGTAGAGCTACTTTTAGATACGTTCTAAATTAGAGGGAGTAATTGGTGGTCTGACACCTACATGCCTTTTCATCAACTTAGAATATTTTTTATCTTGAAACTTAATAATCGGGGCCAAATGTGGTCCTTACCAAACTTCCTCCTTTTATCAAATTTGTTTGTTTACAGCCTTTGCGTATTATATGTGTCTGTATATATTTTTCCTCTACAATATCCTTTTGTAATAAGTATCTAACTACTGGTTTATTTATGTTTTTATGAGCAGGTTTTGTAGAAAATTTGTCTGTTTTTATGCCTCGCCGTAGTGGGGGGGCATTAAGTTTTACCCTTGTCCGTCTGTACATCCGTACGCCCCAAAATTGGTTTTCGTTCTCTAACTTTAGTTTGCCACAACCAAATGTTATGAAACTTATACACAATGCTTATTACCACAAAACACAGATCAAGTTTGAATTTTGGTGGGGTCACTTTAACGGTTCTAGAGTTAAGCCCCTTTGCAAATGGAAAAATTGCTGAATTTTTTGTTTCACTTTTACCTTTATTGAGTTATATCCCTTTATAACCTTATATGCAAGCGGGGGCATCATCGGTGTCCCCTTTTATTTGAGCTTTGGAACACACAAGAAACTGCATAATTTTTACAAGCACATGTACATGTACATATTATTTAATGAGCACCTTATTGAAATATTGACTCATTCCTTGAGTGATTGGTTTTGAAATCCCTTTTTGGATCCTATATCTGAAATGATTTTCCTATTTGGACTCCCACAGAATCCCTTATCAAGCCCTATTAATGCTAATTGAGAAAATTTTTATAAACTACCTTACTTGGATCTAGCACCTTATATGCTGGTATTGTCTACGGAGTTTTCGCAGCAATGCCGCTGCAAGCTGTTTTGACAGGCACATATTCATGTCATGCCTGACCCAAAAAAATGTAGGACACAAATCATTTCAAATATTTTTTTTTTAAAGTCTTTTTTTGTGCCCTTACGTTGTTTTCTTGTCTTAAACATGTAACTTATGTTGTTGGCCAAAAAAAAACATATAATCCCTACCTACCTACCTACCCACCCAATCCAACAAGGCATGGGTAGGCAACATCAAACAAAGAATTTGTTAAGGGTGGCCTTATAGATGTATGATAAAGACTATGTACATGTACATGTCTCCAAGAACATTAACTAAAACTCAACAGATTATTCTATTTTTGAGTAGAATATAGTTTTTGACTCACTTGCGAGGAAAGTCACAGTAATGCGAAACATAGGGATTACTTTCTGCGACATCAGCAGGGTAAACTATTTGTATAAAACTTTATATTTTAGAAGGTAGAAGACCTGGATGCTTCATAGCTTGTATGCAGATACTTTATGTTACTAAGTTTCCGTTTGTAATATTCCCATTGTCCTTGACCTCATTTTCATGGTTCAGCGACTGCTTGAAAAAAAATAAGTGTTGTCATGTGAATATTACACTTATTATGAGTAATCGGATAACTATATTTGGTTTATGGGTTCCATGCAACGTCTACATGTCCCTCAGACATGGTTCACCTGACCTCGACCTTATTTTTATACGACCGCAAAAAAATTTTGTGGTCGTATATGGTATGACGTTGGCGTTGTCGTCGTCGTCCGAAGACACATTGGTTTTCGCACTCTAACTTTAGTTTAAGTGAATGGATCTCTATGAAATTTTACCATAAGGTTCAATACCACAAAAGGAAGGTTGGGATTGATTTTGGGGGTTATGGTACCAACAGTTAAGGAATTAGGGGCCAAAAAGGGGAAAACAAAAAGCATTTTTGTAACTTCCAGACAATAACTTGTGTGTAAGTGTATGGATCCCTCTGACATTGTGCCACAAGGTTCCATATCACAAAGGGAAGGCTGGAATTGATTTTGGGGGTAATTGCCTCAAAATTTTAGGAATTAGGGGCCAAAAAAGGGGCAAAAAACAAGCATTTTTCTAGTTTCAGGACAATAACTTGTGTGTAAGTGTTTGGATATTTCTGAAATTGTACTACAAGGTTCCATATCACAAAGGGAAAGCTGGAATTGAGTTTGGGGGTAATTCCCCGAAACGTTTAGGAATTGGGGGCCAAAAAGGGGCCAAAAATAAGCATTTTTCTAGTTTCCAGACAATAACTTGTGTTCAAGTGTATGGATCTCTCTGAAATTGTACTGCAAGGTACCATACCACAAAGGGAAGGCTGGGATTGATGATGGGGGTAATTGCCTCAATAATTTAGGAATTAGGGGCCAAAAAGGGGCAAAAAACAAGCATTTTTCTAGTTTCAGGACAATAACTTGTGTGTAAGTGTATGGATCTTTCTGAAATTATACTACAAGGTTCCATATCACAAAGGGAAAGCTGGTTTGAGTTTGGGGGTAATTGCCCTAAATGTTTAGGAATTTGGGGCCAAAAAGGGGCCAAAAATAAGCATTTTTCTAGTTTCCAGACAATAACTTGTGTTCAAGTGTATGGATCTCTCTGAAATTGTACTGCAAGGTATCATACCACAAAGGGAAGGCTGGGATTGAGTTTGGGGGTGATGAATCATAAGGGGGTTCAAAAAATTTGGAAAGGGGGGGATTTTTTTTTTTTTTCTTTTTTTTTTTTAAAATTTTTCATTTTAAGTTGGTTATTTCTGATTTATATTTAAAAGCAAATAATAATGATATGGTAGGAGATACACACCAAACAGGATGTGTAAATTATTATATAATAAGTATTGTGCAATAGCAAGAAATTTTCAAATGCACAGTATTGCACAATAGCAAGAAATCTTCAATTGCACAGTATTGCGCAATAGCAAGAAATCTTCAATTGCACAGTATTGCGCAATAGCAAGAAATATCCAATAGCACAATATTGCGTAATAGCAAGAAATTGTCAATTGTACAGTATTGCGCAATAGCAAGAAATATTCAATTGCACAGTATTTTGCAAAAGAAGATACTTCATATAAATTGCTTATTTCTTGACCAATTTCAATGGGGTTTTATTCTTGAATTCTTGGGGTTCTTTAATATGCTGAATCTAACCGTGTATTAAGTTTTTTGATTTTGGGCCCCGTTTTTAAATTGGTCCACATTGAGGTCCAAAGGGTCTAGAATTAAACTTTGTTTGATTTCATCAAAAATTGAATTATTGGGTTTCTTTGATATGCCGAATCTAACCGTGTATTTAGATTCTTAATTTTTGGTTCCGTTTTCAAATTGGTCTGCATTAAGGTCCAAAGGGTCCAAAATTAAACTTAGTTTGATTTTAACAAAAATTGAATTCTTAGGGTTCTTTGATATGCTGAATCTAAACATGTATTTAGATTTTTGATTATGGGACCAGTTATCAAGTTGGTCCAAATCGGGGTCCAAAATTAAACTTTGTTTGATTTCATCAAAAATTGAATTCTTGGGGTTCTTTGATATGCTGAATCTAACCATGTATTTAGATTTTGGATATTGGACCATAATAGTTGAATGTCCAATTTAAAATTTTTAAGTTCTTATACCACATTCATTCTGTGTCAGAAATTTATGCTGTGTCAAATATTTAATCACAATCCAAATTCAGTGCTGTATCAAGCTTGAATGTTGTGTCCATACTTGCCCCAACTGTTCAGGGTTCGACCTCTGCGGTCGTATCAAGCTGCGCCCAGCGGAGCATTTTATTTCATATGGATCAGAAATCAAGGTTAAAGTTATGCGATTAGGTTCATTTCTCGGTTACTATAAGCAGAAGGTCAACTATATGTGGTGTATGGAATGACTATAAGAGGTCCATGTCAGTCTGGCAGATTTCATCTGACCTTGACCTTTTTTTCATGGTTCATTGGTCAATGTTTAGTTTTTATATGACCACAAAAAAATTTTGCGGTCGTATATTGGTATGACGTTGGCGTCGTTGTCCTGGTCCGAAGACACATTGGTTTTCGCACTCTAACTTTAGTTTAAGTGAATGGATCTCTATGAAATTTTACCATAAGGTTCAATACCACAAAAGGAAGGTTGGGATTGATTTTGGGGGTTATGGTACCAACAGTTAAGGAATTAGGGGCCAAAAATAAGTATTTTTGTAACTTCCAGACATAACTTGTGTGCTAGTGCATGGAGCTCTCTGACATTGTACCACAAGGTTCCATATCACAAAGGGAATGCTGGGATTGATTTTGGGGGTAATTTTCTCCAAATTTTAGGAATTAGGGGCAAAAAAAGGGCAAAAAACAAGCATTTCTAGTTTCATGACAATAACTTGTGTGTAAGTGTATGGATCTTACTGAAATTGTGCTACAGGGTTCCATATCACATAAGGAAAGCTGGAATTGAGTTTGGGGGTAATTGCCCAAAACGTTTAGGAATAAGGGGCCAAAAATAAGCATTTTTCTAGTTTCTAGACAATAACTTGTGTTCAAGTGTACGGATCTCTCTGAAATTGTACTGCAAGGTACCATACCACAAAGGGAAGGCTGGGATTGATTTTGGGACTAATTGCTTCAAAATCTTAGGAATTAGGGGCCATAAGGGCAAAAAACAAGCATTTTACTAGTTTCAGGACAATAATTTGTGCGTAAGTGTATGGATGTTTATGAAATTGTACTACAAGGTTCCATATCACAGAGGGAAAGCTGGGTTTGAGTTTGGGGGGTGATGAATCATAAGGGGGTTCAAAAAATTTGAGGGGGGGGATTTTTTTTTCATTTTTTTTCTTTAAAATTATCCATTGGTTATTTCTGATTTTTATATAAAAGCAAATAATAATGATATGGTTTGAATAGGTAAATTAAAAAATTTTTAAGTTCTTAGACCACATTCATTCTGTATCAGAAACCTATGCTGTGTCAAATATTTAATCACAATCCAAATTCAGTGCTGTATCAAGCTTGAATGTTGTGTCCATACTTGCCCCAACTGTTCAGGGTTCGACATCTGCGGTCGTATCAAGCTGCGCCCAGCGGAGCATTTTATTGTGTTTTGGTCTGTTTTTCAAGTATTATAAGCAATAGGTCAACTATATTTGGTGTATGGAATGATTGTAAGAGGTACATGTCTGTCTAGTCAGCGTCATTTGACCTTGACCTCATTTTCATGGTTCATTGGTTAAAGTTAAGTTTCTGTGTTTTGGTCTGTTTGTGAAATACTAATAGCAATAGGTCAACTGTATTTGGTGTATGGAATGATTGTAAGGTGTACATGTCTGTTAAGCCATTGTCATCTGACCTTGACCTCATTTTCATTGTTCATTGGTCAATGTTGTGTTTTGGTCTGTTTTCAATTACCATAAGCAATCGGTCAACTATATTTGGTGTA
>JAASAO010002391.1:0-15584 GCA_017311375.1 Mytilus coruscus | reverse complement strand
AAAGTTTTTAACGTGCAAAGAGCGTGGCACTCTCTTAACACGATAACACGAGGCATTGGATCAAACGTACCCATTCTGACCGGACGTGGCTACGTACTTGTATATCACGCATAGCCAAACGGACGCCCCACTTTGGCGAGGGTTTTACTGCCGGTCGAGGAAGACTAATGGTGACCATATTTCTATTCCCTAGTCACCATTGGGGGTCTTTACTCATTAACATAAACTGTGGACTACTTGATGGCTGAACATTTAATCTATATTACACGAAACATAACCGACGTCTGCCAATAACAACATCGTTTCTTTATACAATGGCTAAAAAGTAATAGAAAAACTCATCAATGATACCAAGCTTATAATTTTACACAGATGATTCAATAATTTCACGATTAATTGTATCCAAAGAAAACTTATTCATCAGCAAAAAAAAAAAAAAAAAAAAAAAAAAAAACTACCACATTTAACTCTGATATAATAAAGACGCTCGGTTAACACTTTTAAGTATATTATAGTGGCTAGGGTGTCTTCCTCCATCTTGGATTTTGAAAAGCAGATATCAATCGGTTTAGATCTTTAATGAAATGTGCAAATTTCGAGAGTAGTATGTAATTAATGTGTAAGACTTTTCGTGTTAATATAGAAAGTTGTGTGTTTTATCATATTTTACAGCTGTATTTTACAAAAAACAGAATGTTTTTTTTTTATTCAATTTTTTTTCAACTGTGCCACATACTGGGAGATAACTCAGATAAAGTAACTTTTATAATAAAACGTGTTATGAATTTACCTATTCTATGATGTAACAAGAAAACGAGTTCGGTGACCCCATTTTTTTCTTTTTCTTATCTCAAAGCATATTATTAGAGCTATCTTCTCATATTTTATCTTAAAATTCTATGGTTTAGTTTTCTTTATATCACAAAACACTGGGTTTTCCATGTATAATCTATACAAAATCTGAGAATTTTGCATAACCTGTTGCTCGAAAAAAAGCACGGTGACCCATACTTTTTATTATATTTTTGAAAAACGCATGACATAAACTACTTTTGACAAATTATTAAAAAATTCTATGGATATTGATTTAGACACCCCACCTACCTTAAAATCTTAGTTTATTTAATATGAATAGAAGGAGATGTTGGGAAAACGACAATTCGATTGAAACTCAGTCTGCGACAATAGTCCAGGTGTACATTTCATGCAAGGTTATAGCTGCGAATATTAATAAAAAGATGTGGTATGAGTGCCAATGAGACAACTCTCCATCCAAGTCACAATGTATAAAAAGTTAACAATTATAGGTCAACGTAGTACGGCCTTCAACACGGAGCCTTGGCTCACACCGAACAGCAAGCTCTATAAATTAAAGGAAGTTTTGACTTACTTAACATCACGTGTAAACATTTCAGAGTGAAAGTAAGTCTCATAGTTTTTTAAACGTATTTCAGTTTGGTTTACATATTCTTTTTTTGTTGCCATATTAACCATGATAGCTAACTTTAAAAACATGTTGCATAAGAAGGAATATAAATTTCCGACATGTACAGAAGGGAAATGTAGGGTTAACTGACCTTTAAAAACCCCCAAAAAGTATATACTATTATTAGTTTTTATTCACTTGTTAACAACGCTGGCATCATACATACCTTTCATTTGCAAAGCATTTATAGGACCAAATGAGACCAGTACATACTTTCTCCTTAAAATAGAAACAGCTATAGAATATTTGTAACATGTTCGAAAGTACACTAACATCGATAATAAATCATTCTAAAATCAAATGACAACAATAACACATTTACAGCAAGAGAGTTGATTTTATAAAAGAAAGATGACACCGAGAGAGAAATAAAACCATAAGACAATGAAAGACAATCGGACGACAAAACGACGAATAGCAGTCAATATAACATTAGATTGAGCATCTTGAACTCGTTAAAATCGGAGTTGAGCCATTTGCTCGGATGAGAAAATAGTTCCTGCTCCCTTGATGATAATCGTGATGCTGGTAACGACAAGTAAACATCCGTTCTTAAAGCGACAATTTATAAAAAGTAAAATAATAAAAATACTGAACTCCAAGGAACTCCCTTATCAAATGGCAAAATCAAAAGCTCAAACACATCAAACGAATGGAAAAGAACTGTCATATTCCTGACTTGATACAGGCATTTCCTTATGTAGAAAACGATGGATTAAACCTGGTTTTAAAGCTAGCTAAACCTCTCACTTGTATGACAGTCGCATAGAATTCCATTATATAAACATATGGTCAAAACAAATGTCAAAAATTTGTGTAAAGCAGTCAACATTATGTTATAATCTTAATCACTATAAAAACAAATGATTATGTCAACAAAGAAAAACAAAATGGCACATAGGCACTCTAAAGACAAAGCACATAAGCAAGTATGAAAGACAAGAATGAAAAAAATGATTATAGCACAACACCACAATGGCGGGATGTGAAAATACCGAGCCACGCCAAAAGAATATTACCAAAAATGGACTAAACAGTAAAGATTAAAATATACAAAGCCAATAAAAAGAACACTATAACACGTAATTAACACGATAAACAACATCAGTACCTAGAATGTATAATTCAAAACCATCAAGTTTTATTTGTGAAGTTGATACGTTATATTTATCAACAAGGTCTTGGTATCTTCTAAAGAACTTTTTAAGACGACAGATGCCATCTATGATGCAGACATACACACCATTCATTAACCAAATCATGATGGCGTCGGTAAAACATTCGAAAAGATGACTACAACTTTACCATTAGGAACCCTTGGTTCAAAGCCCGTTTGTAAGGGAAAGTCAACATATAATATACATGAAATAGTAAAATTAGTCTGGAAAAAAACAATAGAACGTTCATAAAAAATCATATTTTTCCTCCGAATGACATCCGTTAATGATTTCCTTATTTGTACGACCTTTCCGTGAATAATGTAAACACTGGTTTTTCTGAATGTTTCATAATTTATCAACCTTTTAATCGATTTTCTCTTCTTTCGAGACGCAAAGTCATGTGGTTCAAGCGTTTCAGCTATTTTATCGTCTTCATCATAATTCAAATAATATCTCTTATTATAAAGTGAAATGTCGCATTCTTCCACGACTATGATAATAATAGTTATGCTCATCATCATCATCATCATCATCATCATCATCATCATCATCATCATCATCATCATCATCATCATCATCATCATCATCATCATCATCATCATCATCATCACCATCCTGATCATCACCATAAGCATCATCATCGTAATCATAATCATCATTATCAACATAAGGACCTCTTTCACGACGATCTTCTTTTACTGTTGTGTGTTCATAGCAACTCTCGTCACGTCGTAGATGTTTATTCACGAGTTTGCATACACGGCATTTTTGTTGGCGATCGAGCAACTGTTTTTGACGAAATTCGTCGTACGGAAACATTCTTTTACAGCCTGTACAAAGAATGACAACAAGTATCGGGAGAACTTTTCTAGAATAGTATCTAGAAAACACCGTATCTACTGAGATATATAACATTTTATCGTAGTTCATCTAATTTGAATGAAAGAAGATATACCCCAATATGATAACAACCTACCGAAAATAATAACCAAACGGCATCATTGAATGTTCATAATAATCAAGTGAAAATCGTAAATTGTTATAATATCATTTTTATGTGAAATTTTGTCGGATGTCACAGTGCCTTATTGTAAACACTGAATACCAACTGGAATTTTCCCGCTTTTTTATAACAGATTTCAAATATCGGTTCTATTGCGATTCATCTGAAAGTGTCGACATACAGGCTGAGAAAACAGAACTAGTTATTATAATGATGAAAATATAAAATATGGGCATCCTAGAAAACCATATTTTTGAACGAGCACTTGAAACAAAAACAATCGGGGCTCGCCAAGCGTTCCTTCTATTTCGTAGTGAGAATTAAAAAAAATTTCGAATATTTTTTTTAATACGCAAGTCACCTTGACTCTATAACTCTATATATTCAATTCCCAACAATTGACTTAAACTTGTAAAGAAAGCGGCATGGCATGACCGCAAGGAGACCCCATTCCCGAAAACAGTTTTTTTACATTACATTACAAAGAAGCACGATATCAGGACACTTTATTTCTATACTTTACACATAAAGCAAAAACTTATTTATGGAGCAGGATCTTCTTATTCTTCAGGAGCACTTGAGATAACCCCCAGTTTTTGGTAAGGTTTGTGATTTGCATACTGTTGTTTGTTCTTTGGATTTTTTTTTTTTTTTTTTTGCCATGACGATGTCAGTTTATTTTCGACTTATCAGTTCGAATGTCTCTTTTGGTTTCTTTCGTCTCCCTTTTATACCCTGTTGTACAATAGTTGAATGATTGCCGTATTAATTGACAATATTGGACTAAGTTCATTGAAGAAAAATGTAAAAAGTATTTATACGGGCGTTAAAATCGAGAAGAAAAAATTAGTCTTGCTTTATATTTAACACACAGTTTTTCATTCCAAACCGTTGAAAATCGACGTGACTTAAACGCGTACCATGAGAAGTATCCGAATTGTGGCTTATACAGTTATTTTCATATAACTGCTGATTCAACATAGAATGATATTAGGAGAAAGGTAAATGTGTCTGTATTCCTATTATTTACACAACAGTCTGTTGATTGCAGGATAAACAGAAAGATATAACTCATTTCAACTCATATTGCTATAACAATGTTTTTGGTGTTTTACGTTGTTTTAACAAATAGTAATTTTACATTTTAAGAGTGCAGACCTGGGACATGGGAGACAACTCTTACAAAGGTATTGGAAGTCATTTGTGCGTTTTAACGTAGCATTAATTGAAACAGTGATCAAACATTAATGTTGTTCACATTTTGTTATGAGAATGATGCAGAGCATCTAAGAATATTGGACAAGTTTGACTCAATTTAGCGTTTGCTCGTCCGATGCCAGGGGCGTTTTGTAATCTTGGGGATGGAAACAAATATTACGTATTTAAATGTAAATATGTCGATTCGTTCCAAGGATAATCGTCCTCTACTGAATATTACTGATTTTCCTAATAAACTACAGTTATTGTTGGGACCATACAATTTTCACCTAAATACAAACAAAATAATTCAAAAAGAGATTATAGAAGGTTTTGCAGAGAAAAAAAAAGAACTTTGCCTAAAAAATTTCTTTCTTTTTATGTCTGTAACCTAAATGGTTTATAAATTTTGTAAATTTCAAACGGTTTAATTCAATAAAATTTTGTATTTCAACGTTGATAAACAATAATTGTTTCCGCAATATTTTGCTAAAAAATAAACGATATTTTTTTCTGGCAAAGTTTGAAAAATAAATATGTAATCTGAACTGGCCAGAATGTTCGACTTTCGATAGTTTCCAACCATTTATTTACATTAAGGCTACACATATTACCATGACATTTCAGATGTACTTTATAATATGTTTCTACTACACATTTTAACAGTCATGGATATTTCTAATGAGAACATATGCAAAAACAATCAATAATATATGCCTACTAGTGTTTTCGACCTTTTTTTATGGTACCCCAAAATTGGTCATATTCAATATACCATAAACATAAAATGGAACGGTGAATTTCAACAAGAGTTGGCAGATGAGGCATGGACCCCTACGATATATTTTAATGATGTAAATAAAAGAAAAAATTAAACGAGAGAAAAATATAAGGGTTACCAAGGTCTACCCCTTAAAATTAAATCTTTTAGGATAGTATGAAATATGAAACGAGATTTAAATTTCAAAGCATCAATATAAACTCGTTTTAATTCACCAAACAATAGTAAAGAAATGTGTAAAATTATTATATATTCTTTAATCTTTTGAATATTAATGCATGTATAATTTCTTTATAAGTAAAATATATTTCTTAACGCCGCTATCCTGCCAATACAGCAATAAAGACACATTTATTTTCGATTGACAAACAGTTTTGGAGCAATGTTTTGTTTTGCCTTATGGCAACATAATAAAAGGGTTTCTAATCTTATATTAGTGTTTTTTTTAACTATTGTTTGTATATATATTGGTCGTAAGCTAAACATGTTAAAGTACAGATGATTATAAATGGTAAAATAAAAACAAAATTATGCATATCTTTTTTGTTCCATAATTCATTATTTTTTTTATTGATCATTGATTGAATAGGATGCTATTTTGTCTGAAAGGAATTAAAAACAAATCTTAGTTAGACAATACATATCATAAATGAATCAATTCTTTTTCCGATGCCCACAATCCAGAAATTAAGGACACATACGCTATTCAAGAGCAGACTACCGATTGTGTTCTAATCCCGATTGTGACGTTTTAAAAGAGTGTTCCTTCACACGGGGGGTGATGCATGCATAGCAGGAGACACTTACCCTGTTGACGCACCCAGGTTGCTCTTGTTTTAGTTTATGCGTTTCCGTAAGGTTTTGTTTTATCCTCCTTGATTTGTTTCTTCCGAATGGATTTACGAGATTTGAACATCGGTAAACTACCACGTCAATGTTTAACTTACTCCGCTATATAAAACTATAAAGTACCGTTTCTTCCGAATGGATTTGGGAGATTTGAACATCGGTAAACTACCTCGTAAATGTTTAACTTACTTAGCTATATAGTTTAAAACTATAAAGTACCTTTGCTAAAAAATCTTAGATAGTATCTGTTGGATTCATTCAAAACGTTTCAAAACTCTGGACGGTTAAGAGGCTGTTAAAATATCTGTCTAATATTGCGTATGCTTACATAAAGAAGCAAGCATAAATGTCTCTTTAGTAATGCTTGAAGCCAAGTTACTTGTAAATAAAAAACTTAATTCAAACGTTGAAGAGCTGATAAAACCAAAAGGGACCAAAAGATAGAGCAAAATTCGGATAAGGAGCTTTATATATCATGTATATAAGATTTTTCGGTGAACAATTCTAAACTTATCTATAAAAATTCCAAGTATTCGCCATGTATTGTGCTGTTGATAGTTGTGCAAATCTTATATTTATGTTTGTGGATAATTCAACCTAATACGAAGCCGATACAGTATCTATATATATATATATTTGAATTTAGTGTTACATCAAACATCATTTCCTCAATATTACTATGTAATTACTAGTATTGTTTGTAACTCCTTGAGCTGTGATAAAGAAAAAAAAAAAAAAAAAAACCGAACACCACTTATTATGACAGATGCCATTAGTGGAGAAGAATCTGTTTACATTGCCGCGGCATCTAAGATCACTCCCCGTTTTTTGTTGGATTCGTGTTGCTCAGTATGTATTGGGATTCTATGTAGTGTTTTGTGAATTTATTTGTCCTTTAGTCGTCTTTCGTTGTTTGGCACGGCGTTGTCAGTTTCTCTCGACATATGAGTTTTGAATGTCTCCTTGGTATCTTTTGACTCTTTTTAAAATTGATTTTTTTAAATACCAGTTAAGAAAAAGAAAAGAATGCGAAAGAGACCCTGTAACAATTAAACAATAATTGTAACATTACCGTTCACTTAACGTAGACGCATGATCCCGGGAGACCTGTATTTGTAAACTAAACACACTAAGCAAACCTCTATGTGTATACCTCTTATGTGTATAGTATTGTAAGTCAAAAGAGATGATATTTTTTCAGTTAAAAATCTAATACTGTGGTATAAATTCAATGATTTATGATGACAGTTTGTAATAAGAAATGAAATTTAAAGTTTACCTAATCATTTCTCCTTTCATTCACTGAACAAAAGTTTTAATGGTTTAAAAACTAGCATTTGTTCTTTAATGAAATGAAGCTTCTCAGTGGGCTATGTTTTTACTGGGAAAATATTTTAAAATTATCCTTTTCTGCCAATGTAATAGAAAACCTGTTTTTCAATGACGTCGTTTTCGTAGAAATGATTAACAGATTTTTAGTCAGTAGAAAGGTTCTTCAACTGTTCTTTGTTTAAATAGTGTATAATATATTTCCGACTCAGAAAAGTTAAACGCAAATGAAGTATTCAACAATGCACATTTAATTTCGAAATGTCGTGTAGTTTCCATTTTTCAATGGTTGAAGGACATTTTGACTTATTAGCATGTATAATAGCTGTATTAGGTAAAAAGTGCAAATATCGTAGAGAACGTCATCTTTTAAATGTTTCAATTATACGTCTTTTATTAAGTGCTTTTGATAGTTGCGCAGGGCTTGTATTTTTGTGTTTGGAGAATTCATACTATTATTTAGCTGATAAAGCATCTATATATCTTTTTGAATTAAGTTTTACATTAAACATTATTTATTGGATATTAGTGTTTGCTCTTGTTTGCAACTGCTTGAGCTCGGATGTAGTAATAAACAAACGGGACACTATCAGTCTTGTATTATGTATTACAACTGTTTATAAGATTTACGGTTTTGTGATTGGAATATTGATTGCTAGTTACTCGTTTTATTTATGGATCATTTTTGGAGGTAGCGCATTCGTATTTGCAAGGGTTTTCATTGATACTATTTTGGATTTAATTGAAATTGTGGTATTAGTTATTTACTTGTTATGGAAAATTGAAAAAAGTGAATAAGAAGAAAACGTTCATACCATACAGGTTATACCAGGATACAACGGCTACAGATATTGAAAGACTTACCACGTAGCGTGATTGGTTAAACTTCGCCCAACCATGTGCACTTTATGATATGACAGTTTGTCTTTACTGGACGCACACATTACACTATGATTGACTGTAGGAATTTAATACAATTTGCAAATTGACTTTCTTACGGATTTTATAATTTTGAATGGTTTTCTAATACGCATTATCTTAATATGATATCAGTTTGAAATGTATTTGATTAAGAAGCATTATGTTTATTGCTGAAAGTACTGTAGTGAATTATTTTGTAATCCTAGGTTAACCGATATTTGTTTGCATAAATATCATATGCATAGTATGGGAGTATATAATGAGTTATTGTTGATAATAACTATGAAGAAATACAGATTGTAACAGACCTTTCAATACTGTAATTGAGTGAAGTATATTAGTATATAAAACAACTTTATAGCATTGTTAAACTTTAAATTGAATTTTGAATTTGCTTATTTTTGTAAACATAGTTAAACCGATTTCACTATGCTTTTTGTCTTTCTATGTAGCTATATATACATCCTGCTCTTCTTAATTTTAAAAATACGGGTATCCAGAGTCACACTTTAAAGAACAGGATATCAGTTAATTTGATATTTTATCAAATTATTCAGGAAATTAATTTGAAAGAATTGGAAATCAGAGGGACTTCAACATCTAATTGAATGAATTAAGGCATACATAGCTTAGGTCGTACTTGGTACAGGTTTTCAGACATTTTGGCTTTCAATGCTCTTCAACTACATAAAACATTTGACCGTGTGTAGACGAAACACGCGTCTAGCACAACTGTTTTTTTATTCGTCACTGATGAGTCTTGAACACACAAAAGGTAAGTTAAGCGTTACACTTATAAGCTTGGTATTTTTTATTGGTTTTACACGTAACCTATCACTGCCAAAGAATTAATTGCAACACCTTTATAGAAACATAGGCATTCTCCTCCTATGTTCAAATTTTGAACAACTTAACCATATTAACTGTGTTCCGGCACCAACATCTTCTAATATGAGAATAAAAAAAGATTATCCGTATTCATCAATAACTCAGCAACAAATCGACCAAAAAAAAAAAAAAAAACTTTCTAAAAGATATAATTTAGTCTCAATCATAAACAAGTTAGCGTCATAAAAATGTACGTAGATTTCATTACCATGATTTGAAAAGTATGTCCTTTCATTTTTATATGAATTGCTTTCATAACAACATAATTATATGACAGTGCTTCATGATTACCATAGTTGCTGAACGCCTAGTGACATACCTTCATTTTAAAGCATTTCACAAAAGTGTGCCGTTCATTGATGCGTTGCAACACATATAAAAGTGTTGACATACAGGTTAAGCAAACAGGAATAGTAATAATGATGCAAATGTGTGTAAAAAACTCATATAATTGTTCAGTATCAACACGTACAAGGTAATCACTAACTTTACATTTTAGATTGTTGCGGAACTGGGATTCGAGAATAATTCAAGGTAAAAAGGTAGAGCTGGCACTGTACATAAACAATATTCATAAAATGAAGGAAATTAAAAAAAAAAAAAAAAAAAAAAAAAAAAATACAAACTTTAGAACTGGACGAACTAGCCATGGTTTTTTATATTAATTTTTCATTTGTCGACAAAATATTGAATCGTTTTAACATAGAATTTTAAAATGGTAACGTTATGATGATAACAATTTTTAAGTCTCTATCTTTGCCTTTGACTATAGTATGAATCTACATGGCTTTATTCGAAAAGGAAAAGGACTCAAACACAACAATTAAAAATTACCATTCGTTCAACATAGAAGAAGTTCCGGTAGACTTTATTTGGAAACTATGCGAATCAATCAAAATATATTTTGTATACATGTTATTTGTACGATAGTTGGCTGACTGCAGGATAATAGATAAAATATAACTCATTTAATTTGATATCTAATACAGTATTCTGAGATGTCAAATTATAAATGAATGAGGACAGGTTGTATTAAAAAATAAAATTTAAATTTCGACCCATAACACTTCTACTGTCATTCGCTGAACAAACGTGTCTGCCTACATTTAAAAAGAACGTTTTGTCTTCAATCTACTAAAGTATATACTATTTTCACCAGGAAACATATTTCAAAACTCATCTATTCTGTCAAGACAACATTAAAAGCAAACATGTTTTAGGTATTATTAGTTTTCGGAGATTTAGCTAGGTATAAAACCAGGTTTAATCCACAATTTTCTTCTAAAAATGCCTGTACCGAGTCAGGAATATGGCACTTGTTTTCCGCTTGTTCCGTTGATTGATAGCGTTTGATTTGTCAGTTTTTATGTGTTTCCTATTTTGAATTTGCATTGGAGTTCAGTATTTTTATTATACCTTTTGGTATAAGGCAGTTTCGTAAATAGAAATGTTTTAAAACTTTTTTCTATATAGAATGATCGTACATTTAACAGTTCAAGTGCACAGTTCATACTTTGCTAAAATATTTTCTTTTTTTAAAACGAATCATTAGATTTCCTTAAAGAGACAAATGCATATTTTAAAATGTACATGTATTATTCAAATTTTAAAGTAAATACGGGTGATAAACGCATCAACACAGACGAATATGTATTTACAAATTCAGACGATTAAAAAGAGGGAAAAATACATACAGTAACACAGTAATCAAGAAAGGAAAGTTTTATATTTGAATTAGTTTCCATTGTACAGTGCATTCTTCTGTGTATCTCCGATACTGTTATTCCACTAATCAAGGTCAAATGATGCGGGATTGAGATGTCAAAGAAAAAGCTTATATACATGTACCTCTCCCAAAGCTAGGGAACATAGTCCGTGGTAACTAACACATCATCTTCATGTTTTTTTTAATTTGAATATTTGGTTTGACAGTAAGCCTTCCATAGCTTCTGTTGCATTTATTCACATCTCTTTTTAGAGCCGGGAAGTTTTATAGATTGACAAATTGTTAAAGATATGTCTGTTGTTAAAGTTTATATGTTGACCTATGTATTTCATTTTTGTTTTTTTGTGTCGTTTAACTTCTTTCTCATTTAATGATACGCCACATATACCCAACAGTATAATAACCGATGATGTTTTTTAATGTCCCTTTTGGTCATATAGCTCATCACAATTTCAAGCACGTATATATCCTTGGCTTATAACGTTTTTGGTTTGAGTGATCCTGATGAACATTAATCAAGAAAAGCGCGTCGGACGCCCTAAATTTGTAAAGTGTTGTTTTCACCATATCATAATATGATAATTCAAAAAAAGCAAGATTGGAAGAAAAACCTCAAAATCTGTTTTTTGATTACAAATTAGTATAAGCGTCAAAAACTGGATGAGAAAAACGCGTTTTAATTAGATTTCTGCAGGTAGAACCATACTTTTAAGATATAAAATAGTAAGAAGAAGACACCAAAGGGGACAAAGAAAACAAATTCCAAAATATTAAGATAAATTAAGTACGTTAATAACAAATAACGATATCTATGTCTATATTTTTATCTATATCCATACTATATACCATCTTTTGGAAACGAACACACAAAGTTGACACTTGATATCGAACCAATTTATAAACAATACACCAAAATAAAGAGCCAAAGGAATATTACCACAAGTAAAGGAACATTCTTCCCTTTCATAAGAAATCTTTAAAAAGTACGCTGTGAATGATCGTATGTTTAAAGAAACTATTGAATGGGGAAAACTATTGTATAATTTTAAAATGTATATCATAAACTGCTTATTGAATTGTGACTGGTAGATGATAAAAGATTGTTAGGAAATATATTGTATATTACACTATATAGTATTTATATTAAAATCTATACACAAGATTCTTTAATCTTTATAATTCATGTATAGTATATGCTTTTTTCCATTTTCTAAGCTGATTAGATTTAAATATATTGTATCATAATGCTTTAAAATTAAATGTATCGAGACAATGAACATGAGATTGATGATATAAAATATATCGAAAATGAAAATAAACTAGAAATGGGGAAGGATGGGACAAAACGGGGACATTTTTTTTACTTCCACAAATAAAAAAGAAACATTAATGAATGGTTTGAGAAACGGGTAGGAAAATATAGCCTCTGCCAAAACCTTGTCATAACGAGAGATATAAGAGGAATTTTTACGTGCTAGGAACGTGGCTCTATCCTCACACAGGGTCCTTTCTGCTCAGATTTTTATCAACTTTGTACCAATAGAAGACGTGCTTAGTATATTTCCAGGATTTCGATTAACTTATGACGAGTCGTTAAAAAAAACCGTAGCCCCGGGTGTTGCTTACCCATATACCCGGGCGTTGCTACCCATTACCCCGGGAACTTCATGCGCGTTTTTATACGTTCTGTGGTTGTTCCCAGGGTAAAATCGAATTCTGTAGGTTATCCCTGATGTCTGTAATTAAATATGTAATACACTAACGATTTTATCTTATTATGCCGATAATTGGCAGTTATTTTAATAAAATGCATCACTTGGCTACTACGTCTTCAATGATTAGGACTACTGACTTAATAAAAACAATAAACAATAAATAACAAATGTGAATGAGTTAATATTATCATATTCATCGGCATACAAATGACGTCAAACCGTCTATTGCGTAACGCCTGAGACATTGATCGCCAACTTTTATTTATTCTAGTTTCTCTGTCTTTGGATTAAAAACGTCTTATATTCAAATACATGTATGGTACTACCTACACGCCCTAAAAGAATGTCAAATTCCAAATTTAAATAATAATAACAAAAAAAAAAAAAAAAAAAATAACAACTAACAACTAACAACTTTGCTTTCAGCGTACGCTTTGGGCCCTAATTTCCCTAAACATCGTACTATTCGTTCAAAGACCGGGGATAAACTCATTATCTACGTCCATATCCGCAATTGTGGATATTCTAACACCCTTAATTTTCCTTTAAACCCTTCCGGTTCGCCTCGAGATGATCGGATATGAGCGTAGATAACTTATATTGTGACAGGTGTATTTGTCAATTTTTTGATGTTTTTTTTTTGTTGTTGTTGTGAAGCGTTATTTCTTTCTAATGATATAAATACAAATTAAATGATTTGTCTGGAAATTTGCTTTATATTTCAACCAAATGTAAATTTAAAAATAATGATAACTGTTTTAACCACGAGAAAACACTACAAAAGTCTAAAAGTCTGAAAAGACCAGTTTTGTCTTGATTTGCATGAACTTTTACTCGACATTCTCCAAAAGTATGACTCGTGTCTTAATTTTTCTTGACAAATTCTCATTTATATTAAATTTGTATGAAATTTACTCGACATATTCTCGACATTCTGAATATGGTCTTAAAATTTCTTGACAAATTCTTGACATTTGAATACTGTCTTGATATTTCTCGACATATTCTCGACATTCTTATTTTTCTCAGTATGGCTTGACACATTCTGAACATTTTGAATTGTGTCTTAAATTTACTTGACAGTTCTGAGTTTTACAAATCATGACCAATATTCATGATATAACTTTAATCTTTATTTCTCTTTATATGATATACTGTTGTTCCAAGTTACACTTCTTACAACAAAATAAAAGTTGGGCATGTAAAATAATTGAAAATTTGGGTATATAAATATTTTACAAATGCAAATATGGCTATGAAATCTAAAGTATAAAATAATTTAAATGAGGTGTGTTGATATAAAACAATTTGAATGTGGGTTTTTAAATAATTACAAATTTTGATTCCTAAATCTTATAAATGAGGGTTTGGATGGGGTTAAATGATTAAAGAATAATGCCCTTAAAAAATGAAGATTAGAGAATAACGGGCAAAAAAAATGAAGATTAGAGAAAAAAGGGGTTAATTTTTTGAAGATTAGAGAAAAAAGGGGTGAAAATTAAATGTTTACAGAATAACAGACCCCCATCCAGACCCTCATAAATTAAATGATTCAAACCAATCATACTGTAGACATATTTCATTCTACATTCATAATATTCAATGTTGATATGGTAAATAATTATTATACCAAATGTGGTTTATATAAGTAGCAAATTATGATGATATTCAAATCATTCATTTAACAGAAGAAAATTTGTGTAATGTCATCTGTTGGAATATATTAAGTATTACACATGGACAGGATGTTCCCCATAAAATTAAGGTATTCCACACCCAAGAGTACACGCAACTGTCAAATAGAAATTACTGCTTTACCTGTAATCAGCCATACAACTTATCAGTTGACAGAACATGCCACTACAGTTTCAAAAGTTTGTTGATAGATGAAAATGAAAATCATCATTTTGAAGAAAAAAATTGAATTAAAATGGATTTTTTCATCAAAATTATGAAGTTAATTATTTTAACATAAAACAAATTGAATAATTCCCAAATATTAAAAGAAAATTATTATCTACTCCAGGAATAATAAAAATATGTATTTATAATGGTATTTTCCATTAATGATTTCTATAGAAATCATTGGTCTTATGAAATGGATCTCAAACAGACATGCACAATATAGTTCTAAACATTCGTTTTCTTTTCAGGAAGGAGTTATCACAAATATTTATTTTTGATAAAAAATTATAAAATTCAACACTAAAATTTGAATAAAAAATGTTTTTGGGTTGTTCTAAAAAATGAATAAGGTTTTGAATCAAGATAGGAACAAATTCTTTGACCTAAACGAAAGCCCCCACCCTCTTTTTTTATCCACATAAACCCAAAAGATGAATTGTGGGGTCCAAAAGAGACACATGGTCACATTTTAAAACTGCCTATAAGACACCTATTTTAGTAAAGCAAATTTGACTGGCAGTTTTGCGAACGGCAAAAATCTAAATGCTGTTTGGTAGTAACTTTGACTTATATTCCAAGTGAAAACAATTAATTAAATGTTTAATTAAAATAAATCAAAATTAA
>JAASAO010001859.1:0-29662 GCA_017311375.1 Mytilus coruscus | reverse complement strand
CTTTTTAATTTTACTTGGGCTTCGGTATTTCTGTTATACTTGTTTGATATGTTGCTGTCGGTTAAAATTCTTTCTAAAATTTAGTCTTTTCGCTTCTTATTAGGAAAAATTGATAATGGATAGATCATCAAGAAAGAAACATGATTAATCATGAGAACATACCTTATAATAGTTCTTCTGAGGTTACCTGGGTTTTCCAAATGTTATTATAGTTCAAATTTATTATGCTTGAAAATTGAAAGGAAAGGTTTTTCAATTCGAAATAGTTAACTGTGTTTAAAATTTAGTTGTTTGTCATATTGATCATTATATGCAAATTGGATGATTAGAATGCTGATTCCTACAGGTGAAATTACTAAGGGCGTAATGTGACCTGTAGTTGTTAACTCTATGTCATTTGGTCTGTGGTGGAGATTTATTTCATTGGCAGTCACACCACATTTTATTCATTTTTTTCGTGACAATACAAACACCAAGCCTGCAGAATCTAGTACAAAATACATATTACTTCAGGATATCCTACAACTGACGATATTGAAACAAAACAGACAAACGGAATTTCTCAACGTAGTACATCAGATTTTTTCCAAGTAGCACATATACCAACAGCAGAAAGACTACCAACGATCACAGAAAAGATTACAAATGCTATCGGTATGTCTCACTTTAAATTTGTTAATACCACAATCATAGCTTAATTCAGTTCATATTTAAAATGTAACATCTTGTACACCCTTGTCAAAATCTAAAGTTGATTTTGATAAAAGCAAATATTGTGCTGTAACTTTTTGTACTTTGGCCTTTCTTCAAACGGCATTATATAAGAAAAATCACCTTATGTTGAACAAAAACTAATTGATTGTGAGGAAAACGCTATTGTACTGACCAAAAGAAAGATAAAACCCAGGTTTCTGCTTTACAAAGATATATATTGTTTCGGAAAACTTTAAAAGAAATGCATATGTTGTTAAATGTCACTTATGTTGCTTCAACTGCATAAAATATATACGTTAGAACATATTTGCTTCCAATTTCATTCCTAGAAGATACATTTCATAATATCACAATATGTTTTGGGGTGTTAAATTGTACCCACAGACAAGGAATTTAAAATTTATTTGAAATTATATCATAAAAGCTATACCATGACGTAGAAAGCCGAAATATGAATGTGTACTTTTTGGTGTATGTGTTTCCATTGAAATAAATGTAGGAAAACTTCTGTCGTGAACAAAATGCCGAAACTGCAAGTTACAATAAAGTAAAATTCTCAACAAGATACCATGTCTAAATGTCTCTCAAAGCTATCTTTAACATGTTAAAAGAAACGTTTGCGTTTGGTACAATAGCAGCATGTTAAAACAAACACCGTTTTAGAAGCTAATGCATTCTGGGTTATATTTGCAAAAGTGTACATCAAAACGTCATGATTGGTTAAAATGTCCTATACAATGATGAGACGTTATATTCATTTCAGGGTAAATAATTTTTATAATTTTTATTATCACACCCAACTATAAATGTGCAGAGCTAATATCATTAAATTATAGAAAAAATATATTAAATGTAAAACATGTCGATTTTATTACAAAAAAAACTTCAAGTTTATGGGTTATTTCACAAAACATACCTTACATAGAAAAATACTCCCACGTTTGGAATATTTAAGAATAACTTACCGTTTATTCAATGGATAAGATTTGTTTGTGAAAAGAGCTCAGAAAATGAAATAAATGTTCCTATTTTTCGCATGTCACATCATTTGAATCGTTCAGTCATTTAGAAGACTCTAACGTCAGTTTGCTTTGGATATTCAAGCATATAAGACTACTCAATTGTCTCTATTTTTAAAGGTATATCCGAATAACTAAAGACTTTTCTATATGTATAATTCTTTATGTAACTATTACTAGTACAGTTTATTACGGTAGCAAAACAGAAATTGGAAACGAATGAATAATTAAAATCAAAAGAAGTAACACATAAACAAAAATAACCATATTGCTTTTCAATTTGTAGTCCATTTTACGGAAATTTGACTATCGCTTTCCCAATTTTACTGGATTACTGAAAAGTTCATGCGACTCCCATTTTCGGAAACCTGGGCTGATATGCATAAAGCTACTTAAGTTAGGATTTGTTCCTAACGGACGGATTTTTCTACATGTCAAAAGATAAATTAGTACCACAATTGTATATCTTAACTTAAGTGGTATTATGCATATCAGCCTAGATGCATCACTTATTTGTCTTTTGAGTTTTTATGTCTTTGTCTTTGTCAATTGGCTGCTGATTCATGAACGAATATATTTAGTCTGTGTGTTCATCTTTGTGGTTGTAGTTCGGGTATTTCGCTTTTTTCGTGAACGAATGTCTGAATTTTCTTTGTTTATACTCATAGTATTAGTGGCTATGGTTCGAGTATTTAAACACTTTTTCATATATATAGCAACGAAATAATTTTTCGCAAATTTAAACACAGAACAAAATATTTTGTACCATAAATGTAAACACAATGAAGAAAAGGTATAAAGATGAAAATTTGTTAGGCAATGTGTTGTATATCATGCAGTTATAAACAATTGTAAACACATAGTAGTCTATCATGCATTGCAAATCATTCAGGTTGCATTTCTGTAAATATCAACAATGCAATTTCCCATAGGAACTCCTTTCACGACTAAAACTGTACCACTTTTACTATGAAGTTTTGAAAAAAATTATATCCTAGAATGGAGAGTTCATATGCACTTCTATTTTTTCCAAGGTCAAAATATAAGGCTGTGCGGCATATTTTCAACGTTTATATGCCCTGAACTTCTAAGATTTTAAACTTACATTAAAATTCTATACTTCCCTACCTTGACTTAAGGATTTCCACAGATTTCAATTTTATCGCTATGAATATAAAATTGAGAATGGAAATGGGAATATGTATATTTACTGGTAACATTCCCAAGTTATGTCTCTACGAGATGAAACATAGAGATCATATCCGGGAATCAGTACGTAAACAAAATTAATTATCTATGAATATAATATATCTCCCAAAAGAGGCGTGGTTTGAGAAACAACTGTATTCACAAAGTGCAACCTTCAGTGGATTGGTTGGTCAATCGCCCAGAAAAAAATCCGATTTCATAGAGTTCATAGCCCTTTTAGCATGTGTTAGTTTAAGTAGAATATATATATTAATAGGTTGGTGCATAGTTGGTTCATATTTGGTGGCAATTTAGGTCAGATAAACAATAGAAATTTAGGTCAAATTGTTGTTGCATAGTTGGTGCATATTTGATTGCAATTTAGGTCAGAAAAACAAAAGAAATCTAGGTCAAATTTTTGGTGCATAGTTGGTGCATTTTGGTGGCAGTATGTATATAAGGTTCAGATTTTTTTCTAGCAAAGTTTAGAGATTTTGTATATTCAGCAGATCTTGGCAGATCACTGATAGGTTCGGAATTACTATTATATTTTATATTTTGTCCGCACAGTATTGGAGACTGTTGCGTGGTTTTGTCTGCACAGTATTGGACATTGTTGCGTGTTTTTGTCCGCACAGTATTTGACACTGTTGCGTGGTTTTGTCCGCACAGTATTTAACACTATTGCGTGGTTTTTTCCGCATACTATTGGACACTATGCATGTTTTTTTGGCACAGTTTGGACACTGTTGCTTAATTTTGTTATACGAAATGTAATGAAATCCGTTTGCGGAAAGTGATGTACCGAGAGTGGTGGTATGCTAACATTTTTCTATGTGAATCTTCGAATCATATATGTTGTACACTGTATATTATGTAGATATTCGCCTAGAATAGAATTATAACAAACAATAGATTAGTCGATTTACTAGTATATTTTCATTTAACAACACTACGCATCACTGGACTGTCGTCAAATTGTCCGTCAATTCAATGTACCCGGACCTGAAAGTTTTGTGATACTCGACCGCCATGCTATTCATATAAGGAAATCAGATACAGATCCAGTATTTTGAAAAAAGAGGAGGGGAAGGGGGACAAACTAGACAACGTAAGGAGAAGAACATGAAAAAAAGTCTATGCATTAACCATGTATGAAGCTCCATAAGGGGTCAGCCCCCTCCCCCACTTAAATCCGCCTCTGGAAATGTCCCGGCCTGTTAACTGCAGCATTTGAATCACAACAATCTAATTAAGAATTGTACTTACAATTTGTTTAACCTATCCATGCATTAAATAATGTGTTAACAATATCTTGGTAGTAGAATAATTAACCAAAAGACTCATACTAAACAGATTAATTGTAACACATAGGTTGTGACACTGTTACAGGGTTTTGTTGACGAAATTAACTACAAATTATCAGGTGTTTCAGTTCATCAGCTCCCCGTTTGTTATTTTATTTTCATCTGAGCATACAACTTATGCTTTATTAAACGTAGACACAAAAGACGAAAAAGTGAATTGTAGGTCTCTGAAAAACACACGTGTTCTCGATGAAGTACGTAGTAGTCCATCATGCATTGCAACCCATTCAATGGATTGGTCAATTCTCTATGTCAATAAAATTGATTATTTTGCAATCAAACAATTATATTAGCAGGAACGCGAGTATGCCAATGAATGATAGTGTACCCAACCTGATTAAATGTATTTATATTTCGGAGGATACATACTTTTTAAAGCGGTCCTCAATCATGCAGGAAAAAAAGATGAAAAAACTAAATAATCTCAATTTAGAATTAAGGACAAAAGAAATACGACACTGAGATTAAAAGATGTTGTTTCTGTATGTATGAAACGAACCAATGCCGCCTCCCTGCCCCTTTCGTTGAAAAATACGAAGAGCTAGTACAAATGTTAGAAAGCGACCACTGAAAAATCGCTTTTAAGTCCAAAAAAAGTTATTGCTTACACATTCGTTATTATCTTTGAAGCTAGTGAAATTTATTTTAATGTTTAAAGAACGTGCGTTAAGATGAATAATTTGATAATCAATTGTCGGTGAAGAATGTCAAAATATTCAGTGTTAATCAATAGGCCTGTAGTGTTGTTTTCGAGTTGGATAAAATATGAACTTTGACCTGTTGCCAAAACTAAAAGAATTTCAAGAAATTTGAACCACACAATTAACTGGAATTATTTCATTGGATATAGACATAATATAGCAGTTTGACAAACACTAATTTTGATCATTGAGAAGTTTTATTCCTCTACTGTTCATGTTATGTTATATTATGCTCTATTCAATATATGTACTCTAGGTACCCTTTCGATCTGCTGAACGGAAGATATTGTGCTATACTTCTCCTTTTCAATATTGTACTCTAGGTTCCCTTCGGATATAATGGACAGAAGAATATCAGCTATGATAATTCTCCAATTTCAATATATGTACGATAGGCACCCTTTGTATATATTGGACATAAGAAGTTCAGCGATAGTTTTATATAAGCAGCATTGTTGGAGACCGTATGGTGACCTGTAGTTGTTTACTTCTATGTCATTTGGTTTGTGGTGGAGAGTTGTCTCATTGGCAGTCACACTCACACCACATTTTATGCTTTGTTTTCGCCTGCATAATCTAGTACAGCATACATATTACTTCAGGATATCCTACAACTGACGATATTGAAACAAAACAGCCAAACGGACCTACTCAACGTAGTACATCAGATGTTCTTCAAAGTAGCACACATGTATCAACAACAGAGGGACTACCAACAATAACAGAAAAGACTACGGATGTTATCGGTATGTATCACTTGAAATTTGTTAATACCCCAATCATAGCTTAAATCAGTTCATATTGACCAAAAGCATTGTATTCGAAGAACTTTACTTTATGTTGAACAAAACTCATTGTGAGTGAAGAAACGATAATACTCTGAAGAAGACCCGAAAGAAAGATAGAAAAAGCCCATGTTTCTGCTGTACAAAGATATATATGGTTGCGGAAAACTTTAAGAGAAATGTATATGTTGTTTAATGTCACTTAAGTGGCTTCAACTACACAAACTATATACACATTAGAACATATTTGCTTCCAATTTCATTCCTAGAAGGTACACTTCATTATATCATGATATATTTTTGAGTGTTTAATTGTACCCACAGACAGGGATGTTAGAAATTTATTTGAAATTATACTATAATTCTAAACCATGACGTAAAAGTGAAATAATTAGATCTCTGAATATAGTTTACATTGGCACTAATATCGATTTTGTCATTAGCAAATTAAAACATAACTAAGTTGTATCTTCTTTTTGAGTCAGGATGTTTAGAGACACACACACGTTAATTTTATCTCTTAAAAGTAGCTCCTCACTATCCTACTACCTGTCGATACATTTATTTTTGGCATTGCACAAGTCATGTCTTCTCTGACTGTTCATGACGTTAAAATACTAAATCCCTGGGATGTGTTTTAGTTGATTTTGGTCTCTGATGCATGATTTTTTATCATTAATTGTTTTGGCTTTTAACTAGTGTCAGTAACTGCGAGTACTCTCAAATCGTACTTTCTTTTTAATTCGACCTGTTGATACTATTTTTAATACTTTTTTGTTATTTTATATTAATATGGATCTTGTCTGTATACCAGCTTTGATTATTTGGAATATCTACTAATTTTCACTTCTTCGGACTACATTTGTATTAACATCAAGATTATTCTCCTCTAATCTGTACAGGAAGTTTTATTGTTGATATTTACCCTTATGTATCTAGTGTTAAATTAGGTATTTATATGACAGACCTTTCTTGGTATTCCTAATTATTGGAAGATTTTATATAGACAGAAAAAGTATACCTAAAACGACAAAGTTATTTTTCATTTACCTGTATATATTATGAAAACCGGTTTTTCAAAAGTGATTATTTTCTAAGGGTTTAATATTTCGCGGTAGTGTTTTGCCATGGCTTTATTTGGACTTGTTTGTTTGCTTTTGGCCTTGAATGTTTGTCCCTAATATTTTATTAACTATGTATTTACTTTCAGGTATACAGATCGAATTTATTCGTTCATAGTGTGTTAATTTACGTTTTGATTGAGTTAAGCCTTCCAATTGATGTTTTATCGTGTGTTTTCTATGTTGTGATGTTATACTATTGTTTCAGAAAAAGGGAGAAGGTTTGGTACCATTAAAACGTTTAATCCCGCTGCAAATGTTTGCACCTGTCCTAAGTCAGGAATCTGATGTACAGTAGTTGTCGTTTGTTTATGTAATTTATACGTGTTTCTCGTTTCTCGTTTTTATATATACTAGACCGTTGGTTTTACCGTTTGAATGGTTTTACACTAGTACTTTTGGGGCCCTTTATAGCTTGTTGTTCGATGTGAGCCAAGGCTCCGTGTTGAAGGCCGTACATTGACCTATAATGGTTTACTTTTATAAATTGTTATTTGGATGGAGAGTTGTCTCATTGGCACTCACACCACATCTTCCTATATCTATGTGTATTCGTTTTGATGTATGTGTTTTAATAAAAATAAAAATGCAGGAATACTTCTGTATAGTATATACGTCGTGAAAATAATGCCGACACTTTATCGCTGCAAGTTACAAACGAGTGCAATTCTCAGCAAGATACCATGTCTAAAAGTCTTTCAAAGCTATATTTAAACAAACGTTTGCGTTTGATACATTAGCAGCATGCTAAAACAAGCAAAAAAACACAAAGATGCAAAATGTACATTATATATCAATGTCATGTAGTCGTTTGTGTCGTTCGGTTACTGTTCATTGATATACACCCCAGATCTCCTTTCATTCATATATATCGATTGATTGGTGTTAAACGCCACTTTCATCACTATTTTGCTAGTTCGACAGTAGCTTACCAATGTTTATATCTCGTAAATTCGATAGGAGGAGACACATCAAGGTAACAAAACAAGAACTGAGGGAATTGTTTAAACCTCTAAAGTATCAAGACAGGTGCGTCCCTTGTATAAACCTCTAATGTATAAGGACAGGTGCATCCCTTGCTAAAAAAGAACCAAACTGATGCACAAATGGAAACTCAGATATTCATAGGCGTTTTACAGCACTGCATTTCCGTTATAGACCCTCTATAATAATAATAAGAATATTCCTAGTGAATTGATCATATTAGGAAGGAAACAACCTTTGAAAACCTGAATTTTTTCAAATATCTTTTATTCAAAACAACTTAAGGGGGTAGCGAACACTTTGACCAGAATATATTTGGCTTGATTAATTTTCATAAAATGTTGACAAAATATGAACTTTGACCTGTTGACAAAACTAAAAGAAATTTGAACATCACAATTTACAGGAATAATTTCATTGGATATATATAGCAGTTTGACAAACACACAATTATTTTGATCATTGAGAAGCTTTATTTCTCTACTGTTGATGTTCGGTCATACTTTTCCTATTTAATATATGTACTCTATGTACCCTTTCGATCTGTTGGACTGAAGTTCAGCTATAATTCTCCTATTTCAATATATGTACTCTAGGTACCCTTTAGATCTGTTTGACAGACGTTTCTCTTTAATTCTCCTATTTCATTATATGAACCATAGGTACCCTTTGCATCTGTTGGACAGAAGACATTCAATGTTTTACAGTAGTCACCATTTATATAGACATCATTGTTGAAGGCTGTACGGTGACCTATTGTTGTTAACTTATAAATTATTTTTTCTAATGGAGAGTTGTCTCATTGGCAATTACATCACATTTGTTTTATTCTTATATATATGCGTTTTTCACGACAAGGCAACAACCACGCGTGCATAATCTAGTACAACATACATTTAACTTCAGGATATCCTACAACTGACGATTTAGAAACAAAACAGCCACAAGGACATTCTCAACGTAGTATATCAGATGTTCTTTCAAGTAGCACACATGTATCAACAACAGAAGGATTACTCCCAATAACAGAAAAGACTACGGATGCTATCGGTTTGTATCACTTGAAATTTGTTAACACCACACTCATAGCTTAAATGAGTTTATATTCAAAATGTAGCATATTGTACACCATTGTCAAAATCTAAAGTTGATTTTTATAAAAGCAAATATTCTGGTGTGATTATTTTTTCATTGGCCCTTTTTCAAAAAGCATTATATGGGAAGAACTTTACCTTATTTTGAACAAAAACTCATTGTGAATGAAGAAAAACGATATTGCAGTGAAGAAGGGGACCAAAAAGAGAGATAGAAATAGCCCATGTCTCTGCTGTACAAATATATATATGGCTACGGAAAACTTTAAGAGAAAATGATAAATGTCATTTATGTTGCTTCAACTACACAAACTATATACACATTAGAACATATTTGCTTCCAATTTTGTTCCTAGAAGAAACATTTCATAATACCATAATATGTGTTGGGGTGTTTAAATGTACCCACAGACGGGGATTTTAGAAATTTATTTGAAATTATACCATAAAAGCCAAACCATGCAGAAACTTCTTAGGAAGAAAGAAAAGAAGTTAGCAGTATCCTTTAAATTTACTTTCCGCTAAACAGATGATGTTCTCTCACTAAATAATTTGGTGACTATGTTGAACGCATCTATCCCATTGAACTTGAGATAAAGGATACAACAGATACAGTTAAGTCTGCCTCATATCTTGACTTTCATCTAGAGACTGACAATGAAGTTCGGTTGAAAACAAAACTTGATGACAAAGAGATGATTTCGGCTTCCCAATTGTGAACTTTCCATTTCTATGTAGCAACATTCCAGCAGCGCCAGCATACGGAGTATATATCTCCCAGTTGATACGATATTCCAGGGCTTGTATTTCCTATCATGATTTCCTTAATAGATTGATGCTCACAAGAAAGCTATTAAGAAAGGGTTTCAAGTGGAGAAGTTGAAATAATCAATTCGTAAGTTTTACGGACGCCATCACGAGTTGGTTGACCGTTATGGAATATCCGTTTCACAGATAATAGCGGATATGGTCCTAATGCCGTAACTACAATCCCGTCCCTTTCCCGAATGTGACCTACCGAATTAGACTTATTACCGGGTTTGTACTAACATGAGCAGCACGATAGGTGCAACATGTGGAGCAGGATCTGCTTACCCTTCCGGAGCACATGAGATCACCCCCAGTTTTTGGTGGGGTTCGTGTTGCTCAGTTTTTAGTTTTCTATGTTCTGTTTTGTGTACTAATGTTTGTCTGCTGGTATTTTTCTTTTTTAGCTATGGCGTTGTCAGTTTATTTTCAACTAATGAGTTTGAATGTCCCTCTGGTATCTTTTGCCTCTCTTCTTCATGAGCTGTGATTGGTTCGGTATCTTTTCTCTAAAATTTGTCAAAAAGACATACACAGTGTAATAAGTGCTTCTTTTATTTCAGAAACATCTACTTTGAAAGTTAATAATGGCTTTTTATATGGTAACTGGGGTAGAAAAGAATATTGTGCACTAGGCCACTTTGCAATAGGATACTCGATGAAGGTTTACTTATTTTATGTATATGCTGTTTTTTTTCATAATTTAACCTTATTGTTTTAAGTTTTAACAAATGGATCTTTTAATTCTCTGCAATTATTCCAATTTATATATTTTGCATAAAAATCAAACCTACACACTTCTTGTATGTTAAGATCATATGTATGCGATAAGACACCAGAAAAAAAAAAAAAAAAAAAAAAATCAACAAGAGCAGAAATAATATTACAATCCTCTTCGTCAATGTATTTTATTATATCATAATGGCTAAAGGAATAACCAAATGCTATTTTGAATCAGTGAGGTGTCACCAAATTTATGGCAGGTGCTTTATTTTACCCACGAAACATTTAAGATTAATTACTAATGGTTAGATACCACCGTGGATGCGGGCAAACAATTGAAAGGGACAACGATATTATAGTTTTGATAAATTTTACATAGAGTTATTTTCTTGTAAAGCGATGATAATATACACCAATGATATACTAGAGCTTTCTTACAGATTGACGAAAGGTACGTACGCTTGACGACTCATACGTAAGACTCATTTTAAGGATCCTTTATTTTGCCATATTTATGTAATCTTAATCGAAGCGTCATGTAACTTCGATGGCGTTTCACCTAAATGTTTGCCTATTAAGGACCATTTCACTGCATGCAGCGACACGTGTTAAACTTGATTTTCGTGAGATATAGGAATCTCAGGATGTACGAAAGGTAAAATATAATACCACCAGGGAAGGAGATAACTCTACAAAGTTTCCTAAATATAGGTCGTCAGAAGAAAAAATACCTCTAAAATAAAAGATTGTGCTCAACCACACCCCACACCCCACAAAAAAGTATAACTTTGCATTATTTAACTTAAGAAAATACCAAGGCAAATAAATTGGCTCACAAAAATTGAGATAAATAAAAAAAACACCAAATACTTCCTTTATCCAAAATTTGCGACCCCAAAAATAACAAAATGAAAAAATTAACCTCAAAACATATTATGCCGGGGCTCGTTGAATAACTTGCAGTGATTCCCTGTCTCTCGCAGGTAACTACCAATTGTTGCCTTGTGATGTGTCTATTCGCCCGAATTAGGCTCACCTATGGAACAGTTTTTTCAGCGTATAATTCCGTTTTCGTCCTGAACATTCATGAAATATTTGCCACTGGAAGTTAAGCGACCAATAATCATCAATCTTTCAAGCATGTTTACTGTTTAATCGTCATTATGAAATCAGAATATATGCAATGCAATATTGTAGATTTGGTTTCTTCTTGATATACATTTAGGTGTTAAAATGTGTATGTAGATGAACAAAACAATCTTTATAATTAGTTGATCTATAATTAGAGCTCAAGGACGTATTTAGGAGTGAGGTGCACCTGAGTGCAACTGCTCAGCAGACACATTCCTAGCCTCCTATACTAGATCTTCGACTTGGTCTATTATATACAACTAAGTCAGAGATAGAGACGGTTTAATTATTTGCATTGATGTTGATGATCATCTATTTGTTGGTTTACGTTATATAGATACAATGGATAAGCGTAGATTCTTGAAAAGAAACCATGAGCCGGACTCAAAACAAACTGACAAAATCAAACGCTATCAATCAACGGAACAAGAGAAACAACTACCATATTCCTGACTTGGTACAAGCATTTTCCGAAGAAAATGTCGGGTTAAATTGATCAACATAAGATTGATGAAATTATAAGATTATCCTCCCGATGCACATATGTTACTCTGCTTGGTTTTATTGTGTCCTATTTTTATTGAGAATGGATGCCAAAGTAAATGCACATTCAGGACGTGAACATGAAAATGTGATGTGAATACAATTCTTGCTTTTTACTAGACCGCGTCTGATTTTTAAGTGTCGGTTTACAACCTTAGATAACGAAGGGCATGACGACATTATACCCTAATCGTAAACACTTTTCTTATTCTGTTGACCAGTCTTTGCTCATTTTCCCTCATGCCGCGTGCTTACTAGAGAAGCAATTTTCAAGTTTTGGTTTGACATGATCGGGCTTGAAGCGGTTAAGTACATTGATATCAAGCTTTGATTCTGTGATGACAAATATTTGGTTTGAATATCACTGATAAAAAATTGATTGAATACATTTTCCGGCATGCATATTATTTACAAATTCTCTCTATAACTCCATATCAGGTAATTTTGTTTTTATACTTGCAGATTGAAGCTTCTCAAGGTATTTATCATGATGAACGCGATTCGTCTACAATGCGGGAAACCTCATTGGAAAGGAAGTAGCGACTTTGGCAGTACAGTTATCGGAGTAGAAGGCCCATGGGGAGGATGGACAAGCTCACAGTTATGTCCTAATGGTGAAGTTATGGTGTCGTTTTCCCTTCAGATTGAACAAAAGGTAATAGTTATCAAAATGTAACCATCACTATATCTTTTAATAACCTTACCGGGTTTTGCTTTACACTTGGTTCTGTTTGGTTAAATCAGCTCTTCAACGTTGTTTTTAGTTTTCGACTTTCAAAGAGTTTGGCATCGGGCATCACTGAAAAGACAGTAACTGCAGAAATGCGTATCTGGTGCATGAAGAGACATTAAATGTAGAAATGCGTATCTGGTGCAATGCAATTGGTACCGTTAATGTTATTTCTACCGCTGGGTCGACACCACTGCTTTTGGACTGTTAGTCCTCGATGTTATCACCAGCCCAGAAGCCAGTTTTTTGGTTCTTCCATGAAAATACGGATATTGTTTGGTTCAATTTGCTGTTATAAAATTCCGAATCTTTTAAATTAAGGATTGTATGAACCTCATCCATAGTTCTGATTCCTTGCCATTCTTTAGCTTTATCGGTGGTACTTTTTTGGTTTGATTAGTTCTTCCATGAGTGTACTAGGTTAAAATCAATAAGGAGACATTAATTTTCGAAAAGCTCATCTCACGGTGTATATTCAGAACGCTTGCTTTCCGATGAAATTGAAGGTAACGCTTGCTTTCCGATTCCTGAAAAGCTTACTTTCCGATTTTGTACAGGAAAATTACAGAGTGGGTAGAAAGGTAGGTTGCTACAATATTAAAAATAATAAAATATCAATTTTCCTGGATGAAACTGAAGTTGACGGAAAAAAAACCAAATAAACAGGTCTCAAGTTTCATAATGTATTGTTTCTTACAATGATAAATAAATGTGATTTCGTTTACAACAGAATTGCGTTGTCTTATATAAAACAAATTTTACAGCCAAACATATTCAAATTTTAAAACTCTCATCCACATTTACTAAACTTTCTCAACGCAGTTTTATTTTAGTAGGGTGGATATATCATTTACATGTTTTGACACAAAGTATATATTTTAAATCAAAATATGTTATTATGTTTATCTACCATTATGTCTAAAAAAAAAAAACGATGTGTAACGCTTACTTTGCGAATCAGGAAACGCTTACTTTAAGATTTTAAGGGTGCAAGTTCAGTCAAATATGGTACTAGTAATTAAGCATGTTCACACATATTTCATTGTAAAAATCTATTCATTACGTAATGTTTCAAGACTACCGACATATCTGTATTATCTAAGGCGGGGGAGGGCTTCAATATAGGATTAAACACATTTTTCTAGAGGTTATTGATGTGTTAACTGGGTCGATTAACTCACAAACTGAATAATAAAAGTAAAATCTGTGAGTCAGCGACCCATTTTACACATCTAGAAAAAATGTGTTTAATCCTTATAATTCTAGACCCAAACATTTGCAATTTTTCTTTAACAATTTTAGGTACATTGGCTTATATTTACCATCAAATGTACAATTGACACTTCGTAACTAAGAAGTTAGCCGCCATATTGACTTTCACAAATCCATTAATGTTCGATTAATGCAATAAAATCTAAAATGAAATAACACCTAACTCCAACTTCATTTTAATGAGATATTATCCAAATTTGAAACGTACTAGTAAAGGAATAATCTTCATCTCGAGAGTTTTCATTCGTATGACGTCAAGTTTTCCCACGACGTAAATGTTTATATGCTATTTTCAAAGGACAAGGTTAACTGTAGGCCAAATATGGCCTTTGAATTTCAACTTTATCATAAAATTTCAAAATTGCCATAATTTGGTTATTAAATGGATCTATCTCAAAAGATGTACTTCTTTGTTTAAATAAATCTCTTCGTAAGAGTACATTTTGACCTCGAAATCAGCACATTATGGATATATTGTCAAAATACGATGATTTTATGCATTTTCGGACATAAAGATTGAAGAAACCCTTGGCCGCAACCTAGGATACAAAATGTTCTGTAACCAAGAGTTGCCATTGATGATATTGAATCCCTAGACACAAAAACTTTCTGGATCTTTGGTGGCGGCCAAATTAAATTATGCTAAAAATTAAGAATTTATGAAAATTTGACCAAAACTGACGTTACAACTCAAATAATGAATATTTAAAGAGTCAATACTTCGTCATTTTTAATATGATGTGCCAAAATGAAGTTATTTTGTATTAATAGTAATATCATAACTATTTCTATGTGAAAATGTAGTATTATGGCCTAATTGAAAAAAACATCAAAATCTAAGGGCCAATTTTAACCCTTCGTGAACTTACTCCTTTAGCATCGATTGTTGGTTGATTAACGTCTAGTGGCAAATATTTCATGCATGTTCAGGGCGAAATTATGCATCGAAGAACGTCGCTTACCGAAATATGTCCAAGAGACAAAACAAAGATCTTCTTTTAGCATAATTGTGGTTGCGGTTAACATTTATTATATGTTATTTGGTATAGATACCCAATATTTGCCAAAATCTTTCAAAATTTCTGTTTTATATTCCGTGGTTTAACTAAGGTAATCTCTTTATAGAATACGCAAGTTCACACATTGGACTGACTGAACCATAACTGGTTGATTTTTTTAGGGCTTTGGTCAGATCTTTGCGGGTGTTGTTATGTTTATTTTTTTTTTTTTCATGTACTCTTGTAGATATAGTTCTTTCTTTTCCCGTTTATTGTTGTTTTTTTTTTTTCAAAACCAGTTATCAAACTGTTATACTTTAAACACGGCCGTAGCAGAAATTACTACCCTTTCGGAACACATGACTTGTTTTTTATCATTTGTTTTTGTTTTTGGTTATTTTCGGGATTTCGTTTTATTGGGTTTTTTGTATTTCATATATTTTTTTGTTGTTGTAGTTTTTATTTTTGTACCAAGAGAAATTATTATACATAACGTATGATAAAAACAAATATCCTAAATGTAATGGGTGCCGAATTGAACATTTTAATTTTTACTTTATATTTTATTGGAGTGAAATTTCCCATTGCCGATCAAGCCAGGCATTAATTCGACTTGTTACCTCCGCCGTGTCGTAGGGTGTTAATAAATAAATATCGAGAAAAAGAAAAAAAGAATTTTAGTCTGCATGTGATCCAATGATTAACAACCGTTCCATCTGAAAGAAGTCGTTTCCTGAAAATCGGAAAGCAATCGTTTCCAAGAATGGCGCTGAAGGTAAACAATCTGAAAGACAGTGTTTCCTATGATTTTTTGCAAATGGCATTTATGGTTAGATTAAACGAATCTCGAGAAACTGAAGATTATTGATGACAGGAAAGTCAATAGAGGATTTAAAAGAAAATTTAAACAGTTGCATACGAAAGACATGCATTATTGTGTTCAATCGTTTACAATGTTGCATTTTTGGGACCGTTTCCGACCTGATTGTATTTTATTATGATGACAAGCATTACATCTTTATCAAGAAAAATATCTCTAGTGTTCCGTGAGATACAAGAAAGAAAACCATCTACCATCCGATTTAAGTATCGCCCATCCTCATTTCGTGTCTCCTGCTTCTTCGTCAACAAAAATCTGAAAGCAAGCGTTTCGCGTATCGGAAAGTAAGCGTTACCGTCGTTTGAATCAGAAAGCAAGCGTTCTGAATATACACCGTGCATCTGGGGCAGTGAAATTGTAATCGGTAATGTTATTACACACAGGGCCAACCATAGTACTACATCACTAGTTGTCCATGGTTTTGCTTCCGCCTTCCATTATTCATTCATCAGCATTGTTCAAATTTTGAAAGTCAGGCATGTAAAAATATTTGGAATTGTTTGGAGCAATATGACCAAGAAAGACCTAACAAGAATAGCAAAATTTATCTATGGCCAACTTTGACTGAGGGAGTGGGATTTCTTGATAATTTCTTAATTTCGTAACTGGCAGTTTAACCATATGCTATTGATTATTACAGTGCCGAATCACTGAATACTTAGCTGATGATACATTTGTGGCTAACCGTCCCTCAAACGGTATCGACTCATTGTTAGAGTTAAATAAAAATAACATTATATATAAACTTTACGTGCGTCCGAACGCTTTTATTGATTTACCTTCATCGGGAACATTCAAACCCCAAAAAGTGATAACCAGTGGTGAATATATCTGTGTAAGGTAATTATTTACCCCGATAAATGCTAGTTTGTTAGCGTATTTCATTCATTTAATTTTGAATATATATATATATATATAAATGTGTTGTGTCCAATTGGAATTTTACTGTACAATTTCTCATCTTCAATATTCTTTAGATAGGCTCGCTACGGTCTATCTTGCATTGGATCATTCTCCTAATACCCGTCGGTGTGATTATCGACAAAAAAAAAACCAATATCTACAAAAAAAAAAAAAAAAAAAAAAAACAACGTTGGAACCTTTATGACCAGAAAAGACTTAAAAGAATAGCCGAATTCATCTTAGGCTGATTTTGCCTTAGGGAGATGGAACATCAGTTTCCTAATAATTTCTTAATTATTCAACTTGCAATTGTATAAAATATGTTAGAAATCATGTTATTTCCGAAGTACTGACTATTGAGCTGATGATATCTTCGATGAATAATAATTTTATTTTAGTGTATTTACCTTTATCGATGTATTATCAAATTTATGAAAATTATATATGTTACCTTTTTATAAACCTATTGATAACAGTTGCCGTTACATTTTTTTTTTATAGATCATTGGAGATAAAACTGCTGCAAACTATGTAAGATTCAAGTGCAGAGACATCGGCAGTGATACTCTAGGTACCGTATTAGGAGGTAGTGGAAAGTGGGGTTCATATGGTGCATGGAGTGGGTATTGTACAGTAGGGTCAGCCATTTGTGGTCTACAAGTAAAGATGGAGCCCGACCAGGGAGGAATTATAGACGACACTTCTCTCAACGATGTTATTTTTTGTTGTTGCAAAAACCAACTTTAACTTAATACACTCAAGAAGTCTTTTGTATTTAACAATGTTTCATTAATTCTGCAAAAGCATAACGGGTGTTTGACAGACATTTACATTATAATTTAAATTAGATTTATGTAATGAGGTCAATTGCCTCAACTCATCTTTCAACATGTATTTTTTCCAGATCATAACCATCACTTACTGGTCAAACACTATTAATTGTAAGCTCATTTTATGTCCTATTAATATTTCATCTACAATACCATCATGATTTTATGTTAACCTAACCTACATCGTCACCTTATGATTATCATAGCTTGGAATCAAGGTAAAAAAACAAATATAAGTTAAAAAATCAATTGAAAATATAAATAAGGAGATGTGGTATGAGTGCCAATGAGACAACTCTCCATCCAAGTCACAATATATAAAAAGTAAACAATTTATAGGTCAAAGTACGGCCTTCAACACAGAGCCTTAGCTCACACCGAACAGCAAGCTATAAAGGACCCAAAAATGACTAATATAAAACAATTCAAACAAGAAAACAAACGGTCTAATCTATATAAAAACGAGAAACGAGAAACACTTCTGAACCACATCAACAAACGACAACCACTGAACAACAGGATCCTGACTTAGGACAGGTGCATACAAATGCAGCGGGTTTAAACGTTAAAACAGGCGCCAACCTTCACCCTAACCTGAGATTATAGTGTAACATTACAGCATAAAAAGACACACTATAAAATATCAATTTAAATGGCTTAACTCGATCAAAAAGACATATGAACAAAAATAAGTTAACGTACACTGAACGAATAAGTTTGATCTATGACACAATATAAATACAATATTAACATAAAAAGATGTAGCAACAGTGTCAAAAAGACAACTCTAACCTGGGACAAAATGGCGTTAAAAAATCACGTACAAAAGTCTTTTCTCTTCATGTTTTTTTTTTAAAACGCACCTTCCTATAAACCCAGAGTGCATTCAAAAGCTTTAAAAGCACGGAAAATAGAGTCACAATCACAACGTTCTTATCTAGGACGTGACCTTGACCTTTTATCTTATGACCTTAAACTAGGTCATTGGCCCTAAAGTCATTGCAAAAGACAAATGCCAATATCATGTACCAATATCAAGAAATATGTATCAACAATCTAAATACTTCATGGGAATTAACTCCTTTAAGATGAAGATATGTCACTTCTGGACAATGCAACAAATATGCGCCTTAGCATGCCCAATCTTTTACACCAAATCTTTTTCTCTTGCTATTAACTTTTCTGAATATAACTGTTTACAAGCAAAGGTCAAACTCTAGGTCTTAAGCCTGACAACAGTTTGTATGTCATGAATCAATGACCTCACATCAAAGGTTACTTACAGTCCCTGTAAGGTAAAAGTTAACACTTTTTCATTCGGGAATCGTACGTACAGCGTTCGGGAATCGTTCGTATAGAGTTCGGTCATCGGTCGTACATCATTCGTATAGCGTCCGTACAACGTTCGGTCAGCGTTCGTTCATCGTTCGTTCAGCGTATCGTTAAGCGTTTTATTTGTCGTATGGTACATGGTATGGTTTAGCGTTTAGCGTTTCGTTTATCGTATGGTATGTGATATCGTTTAGCGTTTCATCAATCGTATGGTATATCGTTTTGTTAAGCGTCTGATATATGTTAGGGTTTTATTTCAGAAAGTTATTTCAATTATTATTTTGAGTTAAAATAATTTAATATAAAAGATGCGGGATAAAAAAAAAACATTATTAGTTTGGACTGGATTAAATCTCCAACTAATATCATTATGGAATATATATAAATTGAAGGGTAACGTTTCCTCCCATCACATTTTGACTTGAAAACATGAGACCAAATACCGCGATATAAGTCTCTCTCTTCTCTCTCTCTCCTCCACCAAATATTTCTCTGATCCAAATATTTCCTTTACACAATAAATTATATATAATGTTCTATAAATGAGGCTTTATATGAGATACACGTTTATATCTAAATGTATTAAAAAAGACAAGACATCCATGGTATTTGTTCCCTCAATGTCAGAGTCTGATATAAACCGAAAATTGCCAGGGATATATAAAAATTCGTTGAAGGCATCTATGGAACCAGCGTCGCTTGTGATTCCTGCTGTCGGTGTTAAAACTGTTATGTTGACTGTAAAAGTGCTTAAGTCCATGTATGAGTAAAATACAGATTTAAAAATAACTCTACCTTTTTATATTTCTTTATTTTAGAGGTAAGCTTCTGGCCAAGTTTCGCCTATTCTAACGCAAATCATTTACCTTAAATAACCAATCAATTGTATTCTAATTCTTTGTACGAATAAATGAAATATTTGTCACTGGACGTTATGCATGCTATCAATGATCAAATACAAATCTACAGTATTTATAAACATACTACAATTGTATATATGAAAGAGTTTAGATAACATAAATTTTAATTATTTTACACATATTTGAAGGATCGAAATAATCAGTTCTACAAATGGTTGTTATTGAAAGACTTGAAATTTTACAAATATCACATGCCTCTATGAAATTTCTTACATCGACGCACCAAACTTTTTCCTTTCATCGTGCATAGCTCATTTTCCGATTCACTTAAGGTTTCTAACGATCTTTTTACTTGTTCATTACATTCTAAAATTAAAATCCTACACAAATTGCAAAACCTTTTATTCTCAGGCTAGACTGCGTAAAAGATCAATACTGTTTTGTTTGTGTACACACGGTGTTTTGAAGGGTGATATCCAGTTCTGACAAACCAGTAAATTCTTCGCCCGGGGATATGCATTTGACATTAATCTTCCTTCAGTAACTTTACAATACCCAGTCGTGTCATTTCTGTATATTGTACATGTAGATAGCACGTGTGATACATGTATATACACCAGCAATACCCATTCAAGTGAATTTTTATCTTTAGAAGAACTCCATATCGGGTAACATTAAATATACATAAACATAAAATTACAATTAAAAAAATGGTAATAATAAGTTCAAATGTTGCTTTATTAAATGCACCTAGATACGTATTTGTAAACTTATGTTATTACTTTATTTCAAGTATGATCTTTTTTGTATTCTTTTTTTTTTTTTTTTGGCTTCAATTACCTTTTTATCTTATTGACTTATTCGTAAATCGAAAAACGCACAAACCTAAATAGAATCATATGGCATTGAATGATTTCTCTAACTCAAAACTAGTTATAGATGCCTCTTAAATTTTATTTTTCTCGTTGGGTTGCTTGTCCATTAATTGATGTTTACGCCATATTCTTTTGTTCGGTATTTGTGAAAAGCCGCTCATCGATCAATTTCAAAAGAAATCTAATACTCGTAAGTCATGAACATTGAAGTTCAACTTGCTATCAATTTTCATATACGCACAAAGATAAAATAAATGAAACACTTTTAAGCTGTTTAAATCATGCAGTGAATTTTGAAAATATAGTTTTGAAAAACCGGTTATTTCTGTTTAATACTTTTCTGTCCTTTTCTTAATAATTAGGACACGTGTCACTGGTTAATTTAGAACTACACTGGTTAATATAGAACTAGTCAACCATGAATAATCCCAAACAACAAATTTTTGATTGGTTTGCCATACTTGCTTATATTTTTCAATTACGTATTGTTTCGGCTGAGACTACTACATGCATAACAGTTATAGTAGTCTCAGTTTTCGGCAATATTGTAACAATATCCTTTAGAATTTTAAATTGCTTCAGTCATTTAATATATATATATATATATATATATATATATATATATATATATATATATATATATTTTTTTTTTTCATGATTAATATTTTTAGATTGATAATATAATTGCATCATTTTTTTAAGCATTATTTATATGACATTTTAATATTTATTTAACGTGCATACCGATTTGATTGGCAAATAACTGTTTAAACACTTGACGCCATATTAATATTATATATGAACATTTTGGAAAAATTAGGCGGATATTTAATCATCGGCTCTCAGGAAGTTTACTTGTAGGTTAAAAGAAGGGGGAAAATATACCTCTAAGTAGTAAAACTTTAAGATTGGTATTCTTTAAATTGTATAACTTTCATATTCTTGCTTTCTCTTAAATTTTCAAATTATATGGAGAATCACGTTTTAATGCCAGATCTTTTATTATTTGTTCTGTTAAATCAAAGACATGTAGTACATGTATTCTATTTTCCGGGATAAATTTATTCACAATGATAAAGAAATTAGGGATGTTGTGTATACACCTTTCTATAGGTGAACACTTTATATGTTGCCCACTAGCTGTCCTTATGTGTTTTTTGTTGTTTGATTGCTGTCTCGTTGTCGTTAAACCCACTATGATCTTCTACAGTTTCAGTTCCGTTTGATGTACGTTTAATTCGGTTTAAAACAAACCATATTTGATAGGGTTATTCAATATATATTTCCTTAAGACTTTGCTCAGAGGAAAGTAATAGAATAGGTTTGAATATACATTTTAGTGCAAAGTTAACAGTAAAAAAAGTTTCACTTTTCAATTTTAACTCCCAAAATTTTAAACTATTAATTTTGAAGACGTGTTTCGTCTAAACGAAGTCTAAATGGTCACCAACTTACCAGTTTATTGTTTCCTATTTGGCACACACCTAAATATAAACCTCATTGTAAATACAATTTATTGGTCGTAGTAAATTCTATTGAGCACAGAACAAATCCATTTTTTTAAATATGAAGAAAATGATATTGTTTTTTTTACTTTGGAACACGGAGTTAATACTTTAAATTACATTGTGCACACAAATCCTTAAATCTTCCAAGGAATGAGAAACTCTATTCTTCATAGAAATGTTTGAAATAGTTTACACTGGACATTCAACAACTTACAATCAATCAACTAAAATATATCCAAGGATTTTTATTATGCATGTACATGTATATAAATGCCGGATACCATATACATAAATTGAATAATCAATAAAATATAGTGCTGTCAAAAGAAACATTATCATTAGGATATCAAAATAATTCAGTTTTTCTTTCAAAATGATTTGCAAACAGTCCTCTTTCCAGAGAATTTTTCTGTCTGTGCTATCGCTCTGTGTGGGTTAATTATTTTAAGCATAAAGTTTATAAATCAATCTCTGAAACACATTATTATTATATATATATAAGTCAAAGTAAACATTAAACTTATGCATGGCGGAAGAGAAATATACGAAAACGATAGGTGCAATGTGCATGCAGCCTTGCAAATGATATTTAAAAAAATATTTTTAATTTATAAAACTTAGGACTTTAATTTAAGTATTGTTGATGGGATGTTGAAGTTTCAGAACATAGAAAATACACAAAAAATCTATCAGTACACTAGTCTATCAAAATGTGCTTGGTGTCCATTTTACAATATATTGTTTAAGAATTTAGTGGTTTTTTATTCATTCTGACATCTGTGTCCCTGGATCTGAACAAGAAATTGCGAAGACGTTATGCTTATCAGTTTACCTTTAAAAGATTTTCAACAGAATATTATATATATAATTTTAAAAATTTTGTTTTCTTTCCGAAAACAAAATGGCCCTAAAGCTAAATGTCATCGTCAGATGTATAATGGAAGGCGATAAACATTTTAGAATATACACCACCTGCTGGATCTTTTTACCTGGACAGAGATCTTGTTACGTAACAAGTACGAATGTAAAATTATCGATATGGTATATTCAGTCGAATATACACGGTATCTCTGGACTGGGGTATTTAAGATAATTTGAACTGATAATGTATGTAAATTTATTTGTGCTTTGTGTAAAAAAAAAAATAATGCATTTAACCATTTTATTTTCAAAACTTCTTTAAAATGAGTTGACTTTGAGCATATATGTATTTTCAAAACCGGAGACAAATCACTGATTTCCAATTATAAACCAAATTCATTATTATCAGCAGTGGGCAAAGTATTTGAAAAAATGTATTTAAAATGTATTTAATCACTTAATAAGTTACAAAAGCGTTTTGTTTCAAGTTCAGATTCGCCTTTTGAGAATACTAATGCAGGAGTTCCACAAGGCTCTGTATTAGGTTCCCTACTATTCCTTATTCATGTATATGACATAGTTGGTAATTTGATAAGTCTAACTCGATTATGTGCTGATGAAACATCCTTTCTTATTCAAGTAATAGTCCTTACACATTAGAGGATGTCTTAAATAGCGATTTAGAACAAATTTCAGCATGGTCTAAGGATTGGTTTATTGATTTTAATCCTAACTAGACAATTACTGTGCTATTATTCTCCTTTAATTCTTCTCCAGATGAAATTAAAATGGAACTTCAAAATCAAGTAATAGAATTGTCTCCTGTCATAAACACTTAGGTATTACTTTTGATTCTTATTTTTTAGGGATGCCCATATGGCACATCAAAGATAAGATTGATTTAACCATTGTACTTTAGAATTGCAACAAATCTTAAATTCACTTAAATACATTAACCTGTTATCTTGTCGACTTTAAAGCCTACATACAGATAGCCGTTATATCCTGAGAAGAGACCTCGATGAAATTTGAAAGTTAAACAAATCTTAGTTTTCACGGGAACGAATATTTTGTAAAAACGTTGTAGTGATCAGATACTCTATGACGTAATTTTAAAATAAGACGACAAGGTCGAAAATAGTTCTAGCCGTCTTATAGCAAGAAAGTCACCTCACTCAGCTTGTGGTTATGTGTTGGTGGTGGATAGAGTCACACCGACTCACAATTGACTTTAACTCTGCGGTTACAAAGCTCGTTGTCGAGATCTAGGAGATACCATTAAATTTTTACGGAGTAGGGGGTGGCTAGGATGAAAATGTTGTCCTGCATTTTCTTTAAATGTAATCTCAATGTAAATGTAGTCCTGCTTTTTTATTTTACACTCTATTCTGTCCTGCTTTTCTTAGTTATTAATTTATTCTGACCTGTTTTACATAAAGTCATCATGCCTTTTCTTTTGGTAAGATGCCCATTCTGCCTTTTTTCTCTAAACTCCTGTCATGCCTTTTTTCAATTTTCATACGTCAGACAAACTTCTTCGTGCATGTGACTTCATATTTCAAAAGGGATAAGAAATGTCTTAATTGACAAGTTCTACATTGCATTTAAAAAATCCATTGAAAGAATATTGTATAATTAGAAATCATTGTCCGATGTTGGAAGTTCACTTGCGCCATTTTTCGTGCTTGTCATAAGACGATATTTCAGAGGTTTCGATTGTTAAACTCGTTAAATCAAATAACGAACATATTCCATCTCAACATGAGAAAGAGTGGCTCATTTACCTCTATCAATGTTTATCGTTTATAAGATGTTGTACTTTCAATGCTATTTATAAATGCAGAGTAAAATTCTAAATGTTTGGTATACAAATTTTAAATTATTCAACTTAAAAAATATTCAGAAGACAATGGGAAATATCGAAGAATCATTATTCATTTATTATATTGTAACATTTTTTCTTCACAAAGGCTTATAATGATAAATGATATCAATGTTTTTGCTGTCAATATTACAATTGAGTTATTGCTCTCTGGTGATGAGTCTTTGAGTTCAGACGAAAATGATAGTATTTTCTATCTTTCCACAAAGTATATAAAAAGTACCAAGCGTTTTCTCAACTTTAACAACCTTATTCTGTAACAGATCTTACTTGAACATGATCAATTTATGCTCTTAAGGATACGATAATCGAATGATCTTTCTGATTGACTATTGTATTCTGAAACGTTTCAATGGTTTTAATTAAAAGCAAAATTCATACTTACAATTACGTGTAGATTTATTCCGTTTTCCTATTAATCCGTAACTAGAAAAGCGACTTAATATGTATCACATCATAAACTATGAGTGTATAATTTACATTTAAACAAATTCACACATGACTTGTCATGTACACTAACATATTTTATTTTACACAGCTCGGTGTGTTTGTATTTATTTCTTCTGAGGCGCACTCGATTAGTTATTTTAAGTGGAAAATATCCATTGATTCGATTCTTAAAATTTATATGTAATTTATTTTATATCTTCATGCTAAATTGTATATTTATGTATGTATTGGAGAAGACGTTACTAATAGAAAAACTTGTGTCTAATCCATTTGTCATTTTGAACAATAAAATATATTCAAACTAAAGAATCATGATATGAATTTAATGAAAAGAAGAAAACCAAACACATTTTTTATTAAAATTGAAAATCCAACTGATTAAAAGTCGTATTAACCTCTAAAATTCTATCACAGAAAACAAGTACTTATAGTATCTCAAAATGTCCAAATATAGCCCGTTTTATAATCGCGCAGTGGACATAATTGTTATATTTCTATTCAGACATTCTACATTTTATCAACCGTTTCAGAACTATTTTTGAAGATTAAGAATCCGTGGCTTCATTGCACATTTAACGCAAAATACATTTTCAATTCTTTATTTACACTCAAACACAAATATGTGTTACATGAGGACAAATTACAAATCAAATGCAATAAATGACAGAATAGACAGGAAACTAATAACTAATGATAATAGGACGTACGCCAATTCATGAGGGCGTGCCAAATTGTCACGAATGTCCAATCAGGTTTTCCTGCTGTTCAAAGTTGACGTGCGGTGATGTTTGAACAGTGTTGAGTGTATTTTACATTTGTCATTTAAGAGCCTTTAATATCTTACTATGCTGTATGGATTTTGCTCATTGTTGAAGGCCGTACAGTGACCTTTGATTGGTCATTTCTACGTTATCCACTCTCTGGTTAAATTCTCTCAGTAGACATTATCCCATCATTGATGATCAGGTGTGATATAAAAAAGAAAACTACATTATCGTATCTCGGATATATATCTATTAAATATAATAAAGAAAACTTTAGTAAGATTGAGTACAACAAAAGCTTTGCCTTATTAAATCCGTGATGCTGTCTCCTTCAGACTATCAAACACTGTCACCCTAATTGTTAACGTGGTATTATATGTGATAACTTGCTGTAAATAATAGTAAACTGAGTATTTATATACAGTACGCACTTCCTATTTTAGTTGTGGTGATAGAAATCTTAATATCATTGATACACAGTTGAGAAATATGGTGCAGTTATTCAAATGCAGATTTAAACCTTATTAATATTAAACCCAATCCCGCATGCAGCTGTGGTCATCCTGTTGAGGATAGTATTCACTATTTTTAAGTGCCCTTTATCAACGAAGCAAGAGAAATATTGTTTTCAAATTTAGAAAGATCTACTATATTCATTTTGCTTTTATTGGCTGGCGACGGTGACCTTTCATTTCAGCAAAACAAAGAAATTTTTGAGTCTGTACAATCATATATCAGAAATACACTAAGATTTAGAACATTCTATTAAAATTCGAATTCCTATTTCCCAACTCTTCACTCTAGTCCAGTTTTATATATTACTCTATATTATATTATACTTTTGTTTTTATGACAAGGCCATATTTTGTCAAAAGACAAGCACAATAACCCCAAAGCGAATTACGAGAAGTGGTTTCGTATTTCGTTATAGAAAAAAAAAATACTAATAGTTTATATAAAATAACGACTCTCGTACGGTGTGGCATTTATATCTTTTTAATACATTGGTGCAATTGGATGCAAAAAATAATGACCATAAAATGTCAGGTTTGCGAGATCAGACAGTAACCTAACAACTAAACAATTGAAAATCTAGGGATCAATGTGAACATTCGTCAGCAATGAGCAATTTTCATAAATAAAACATGATTTAGTCGAATACTTTGCGAGTCAAGAAAAGAGACTACCATAGATTTGTTATTAACCACAAATGCTTAAGGGTACAAATCAGTATTCAGAAGTTACCTTTTGCATTACACCACATTACAACAGAAATTAGAAAATAGGGCCTGGAAGTATTTCTAAGACATTGTTGTTTTCCTGTTCTATGTAGCTTTCTTTCTGGCAAATACGGTGTTAGATTTTATAAATGCTGACAGGCACCGACCATTGAAAACAATCGATCTGTTTAAAATAAGAAATGAAAATAATTGGTTTTTTTTTGGGTTTTTTTTTATGACAAATAGAAAATGACCGTTTGATTTAAAATTGTTTAAAATTGTTTAGAAATAGATTTATGAAAACAATGTATTTTAATGTGAAAAGGCTAGACTTTAATTTGTGGCGTAGGGATGTGATTGAGTGGTTTTGTTTGCAATTGTTTCCCATTATTTCCGTAGTGAAAATCTGCAATAATTATTGTTTCATCATGTTATTTGATTTTCACATTATAACAAAACTAAGAATATGACGGATGAATTTATAGTTAGCTGTTTAATGTCCAGTGGTAACTATTAGATGTATCATTAGGAGGACATTTACAATGTTATAAATATGAACAAGGACATCCTTTGTTATGCAAACATGTGTATCACGGCACAAGCGATGACCTATAGACCGTGTGTATCATATGTATATTTAGGGTGGGTTGCTCTGAATAAAGGAGGTATAGATACAGGAAAATAAAGAAAAAAAATATATAAAATTAGAATAGAGTATAACAGGCAAAATAAAGAACAGAGGAAAATGGTATAAGAAAATTAAAGAATAGAGGGAAATGGTCTAGTTTTTTGCCTGACAATTGTTGATGATTGTTTAAAGTCAAGTGCATTTATAGTTAAAATAATACACAATCGTTTGTGCATTGGTAGGGATTTATGTTTGGGGTTGATGAGGCACATAATGAGTAATTGTTTTTATTTGAAATTTCTCGAATATTTGGTTTTTTTTTTTTGTCTGATTTAAAATGAATAAAAAAAAATCTATAATCTAAAAAAAAATGGTTTAATTACGACATATAGATAAAACTGCTATTCAGTCGATTTTAAAATACATGCTATAAAAGAGAATACATAAAAATATTTAACAACACTTTTGAACAAAAGGTCAACCTTAAGACTCCGAATATACTTTTGTAAGAACATTAGGTAAATTCCGAATTCCATCTAAAATAAATTGTTCATTTGGAAAAAATGGGGATACCGTAGGCTATTTTCAAAAATGTTGACTGAATACTCTGCAGACTGTAGTTTACTCGCACATTCACCAAGTACGTATTTCTACGGCTAAAAAATCATAATTGTATCTTTTAATTTATTTAAATTTATTTCAGTGTTTATTTTTCAAACTTTTTATGTAAATAAGGTTGGATCAACATCGAGTCAGATTAAATTATAATTTATTAAATTATTAATTAAAACCAAAACATGCATCCAATCTAAATTTTACGCATATTATTACCTATATAAAAGATTTAACAGAACACAATTCATGTTTTATATTTAAAAAAAAAACATATACGCTAAGCGAAACTATGCACGCCAAGAAACGATGTACGCTAAACGATACGATATACGCTAAACGAAACGATGTACGCTAAACGATACGGTATACGCGAAATGAAACGATGTACGCAATACCATACGATGTACGATAAAAGGGCGCTTATGTTATCGTTTATGGTATGGTTTATGGTACATGGTTTCGTTCGTACATCATTCGTTCAGCGTCCGTACAACGTTCGTTCAGCGTTTCGTTTGCATTCGTACACCGTTCGGGAAGCGTACGTACATCGTTCGGGCATCGTCCGTACATGGTTCGGGCATCGTTCGTATTGTTAACTTTTACGTTACACGGACTGTACTAGTTATGAGATTTAGCGACATACCTCTTACATGAAATATTTAAGAGGAATAACTCCTTGAAATATTAACTGATTATTTCGACTTAATGTAACAAAGTTGATTCACAAGTAACAACCAAAACAATTTTTGTTGAAATTCCTTACGGTTTATGAGATGTGCTGCTAACAAGGTTCTGAATGTTTTTTTTTTTAAACGAGATAAGAGAAATGGTACGAATAAGCAGGGTGACTTGCAAGATAGCATACGGCCGACCGAAA